>JAYDZE010501109.1:0-15642 GCA_034509125.1 Monilaria moniliformis
ATTCAATTCCAAATCCAAATATTTTTATAGTACCAAACAATGGATTTGGAATTGAAAGCTCCAATTCCAAATCCAAGTCTCCAATTTCGTGATACCAAACGGAGCCTAAATGTGTGTGAATGTGGTGCATTGCGTGAATCCTATTACAATGTGCCTTCTCAAAATATACTATTTGTATTCATTATGTTTCATTTTTTAATTTAATTTACAGATAGAAGTGATTTTTCTTGGTCACTTAAGACATGCTCATTTGGTGAAGTAAGAACACATGCTGCTGGTAGTGTACATGCCAAGAGGCCGCCTCGAAAATCAGCTTTTTAGACTAAGTTTTAACTTATTTTGTCACCAAAAGTAAACCCCCCCAGGTTGAAGGTTAGGCCTGCCAAACCCACCAAAATTCTCATCTCAAATCCCACAAACTCAACTGTCCCACCTCTCCCCAGAGCTCAATCTCCTCCTTCAAATGGCATCTCTTGCCTCCAAACTGTTTGAGGTTCTCTGCCTTCCTCCCTGTCTTGGCAAAAACAGTCCCCAACACCTGCTCAGGCAGACTGCTCTCTCTTCTGCCAAAGCATATCCACAATTCAAGCCTTGAATCCTTCTACTCTAGTTGCACCACCAGGATGGAAACCTGGAATGCCTGTGGAATTGCCTATCGATCTATCGGCTGTACCACCAAGACTCGAGGAACAGCCGAGGCCCGGCCCTCCTCCTGGTACGGCAAGTGCAGCTTGATATTGAGGATTACAGTACTGAAGATTTTAGCAGTGATGATGTCAGCTCTGGTAGTGAAGATTGATGGCTGATTGGACTTGTATCTTTTTGCTTGAAGCTTTAGATGGTTTAATCTCTTCCTTTTTTTGATCAGTTGCGCAAGAATCTGGTTAATTCTAGTCTTACACCACTTTGTTGTGGATTCAAAGTTTATTGCACTGGTGTTTATATACTAGGTAGAGTTAGAGCCACCTCTTTTTTCTTTCTTTTATTTTAGAGCCACTTAATTGAAAACGAAATTCAGAATAAATTATACAATTCAGCTAATTTATTGGCAGATTAGTACTTACAACAAATATGTTTGAGAATTCGAACAATGTTGGAGCAAAATTTCTCTCAAGACTGGGCTAAAAGTATCTATCAGTAACTTCAAAAATACTCTAAACATTATCCTATCCGTGCCGGATAACAGACCAAAAACACTATACAATTCCTCGTCTATAGTAAACATATATGTGAAAAATCAATCAAAGAAAATTTCCCTAGTTTTGGGATTTCTGCGTCGCCTCCTCAAACCGGGTCTCTTGTCTTTTCCACGTCGGACAACACCTTTTCTAGGAAGGCCTTTGTCGTGAGGCATAGTTGGTGGAGGATGACGAAGAGGACGAGGATGAGTACGAGGAGGGGGTCGAGGTCTTAAAAGAGCCAAATGCGCTCTCTGCTCCAACAGATCTTTGTGATATGCCTGTAAACATAAAGTCAAACATGGAATGCAAGCTTAAAGTTGTAAAATTTGATGCAAGATGCAAGTTTGATCTATGTCAGGCTATCCATATGACAATAGCAAATAAGCATTGACCCCATCAATTCAATAATCCAAACTAATTGTTGAAGAAATGGTATTCAGGCCATTCCTTCGCCAGCACAACTAAACTGCAAAGAATCTCCACATTACTCCCAAGATTCGTTTGCTTTGACAACTGTGGTTTTAATATATATAAGAAGAAGCTAACTTCCAAATTTCACAATGCAAGGATAATCTATATCACCCATATAAAAACGGACTATATACTTTTATCATATTATTTCAACAGTTCTAATTAATTGCCCAAAATTGGTATTCCAGCTCTCTCTTCCCCAGCACAACTAAAAAAACCTATCAAGCTCAGGTTGTGATCCTCTGTTCCATCCAGAATTTTACCCCTCTTTTGTATCTTTTCATTAAGTCAGTAATCAGATACATATTTTATCTGCCATCAAAACTCTCACAGTAATTACAGAACTCTCTTCCCCTCCATAAGAAGATAAAGAAAATATATGTTAACATGCTTCCATTTGGTGAGAGTGAAAAGGTTACCTGTATTACAAAATTGCGTCTTTCACAATCTAGAAACATATTGACACTCCAATTAACCTTGGCCGCAACTTTGTCCCTCACAGTTGAAAAGCTCAGCTGATCCCTTGAAGTGAACCTATCAACTTCATTGAACCACAGACAGCTAAGAAGATTTGTGATGGGGATGTGCTCTCTTATTATTACACATCCTTCAGGAACATCTGAAGAAGTTCCAGTTCTCATCAGTTATTGATACATACAGTGGGAAAAACATACAAAATATAGGCTAGTTACAAGCATACCACTAGTTATAGGAAGCTTAGCAGTTGTATATGGTGTCAAACCCTCCCTTTTGTAAAATTCAATTTGACGATCAATAGAAGTATTATCATATTTCATCCCAGCTTTATTTGCCTCAGCTTCTTCAAACACGTCAAAGCGTCTATAGTGCCTTGATATAGCAAAGGTAGCATTATGGCGCCACAAGAACCTGGTGAGGGTGGACAGGAGGGTAGTAGAGCAAGAATGATGCATATATTGAATCATTCATGACTTACATTGATAAAATAGTAGTTAAACAGATGCTGATAGAGAAATAATAAAGGATACCTCTCAAGAAGCTGGTATGGGTCCACGACAAGCTGAAGCTTTCCATCAATCCAGACTGAGTATCGCGTTTTTGGTAGCAACCTATGCAACAAGAGCTTTGGCACCTGTCACAATCAAGTATTCATTTATTTAAAGAAGAAATGAGAACTATTCCTATCATCTCTGAGTACAGTATTATTGTTTGAAGCTCAAACCAGACACCAAGAGTAAGAAACCTTGGGCAAACAAAATATAAAGCTCCAATATCTTAATAAATGGGTGAACTATTAAAAGTCATGCATAATAGCTATATGTGCTATTAAATAGAAAAAAGTTTACCATCAAACGAAACTATTTCAGATTGGTTCATCCACAAAACAATATACATGTTGGTTCATCAAGTACAGCGCTAGGTGGAAATAACAAAAACAAACACACAGACCTTTCCATTTCTTCTGGAGTCAGTGTAAGGAACATTGTGTACAACTATAACCCTCCATAATCCGACCATCTTGTCACTGCCCAAGATGCTCACATTTTTCATATATGTTTCGGTCTCTTCATCAATGAACATAAAAAAGGGAACATTTCTTTTTGCAATTTCACCAATATTACTCGGTTGCTGAATTACATCATAGTTTCCTGTACACACATAAACAAGATATATCAATGGATAATGTTAAGAAAACAGATACATCCATGCAGATCACAGCTCTGCAGTGATAATGCTCAAATGCATTCCGGAACCTGAAATAGAAAATTCATGAATTTTAAATTTAGATTATATGCAGCTTTACCAAATATAGCAGAGGCAACAATGACCTCATGGAACTGCTCCAACAACTCAAGGTCAGCCACATCGATGTCAAAGGCAGTTTTATAACCAGGTCTGCATCCCTTCACAAATCTGTCAAATGTGTAACTTAAATAATAAATAAATAACCCAAGAAAGAGAAAAAATATAGGAACAAGCACATACACATGGAGGGAAAAAGGTAAGTATACCTACCCACAGTGAACAGTCATTGACTCTGTAATCTCAAAAGATTCATTCCTCTGTTTTAAAGAAGGATAACCACCAAACTCAGAGCCTCCATTTGGATGGGTTTTCAATGAATTTTCCTCGGAAAAATAAGTTAAATGATGAAGAACAGGAGATGGTGATGGAAATTTGGGCATACGAGCTATGGCCTGCTCCACAGGAACATAGCATACCAGGCATGCTGAAAACAAAAACAAAGATCGAGTTAACTAAATCTAGGGTGAACGATCATTTACATAAAACATGTGACACAATAAAGGAAAGAACATAAGCCCTTGAACATTACTTTGATTAAGTTGGTTAAGAAATAATATTCTCAAAGCAACTTAAATGTTGTTCTTTTTTCCATGGGGCTGGGGTTGAATACAAGAAACATAAATTATTTTTTATCACGAAAAGAGTTAACACTACATACAGAGGACACCTTAGTTATAAAATGATACTCCAGTCTTAAATGACATGGCAAACAAAAAGTCCTTAGACACTCATATCTTTGAAAACCCAATTGCAACTTCAGTTTCCAGCTTTCAAATATATACTTTTAATCCTCCTCTATATTAAAAAAATTATTCTATTCCTTTCCAACCACACTGCAACAGACTGCAATTCAGCTTTAATAATAGCAAATATGCAAAGACATAACAGAAGGAACTTACGGCGTGGACCAATTCGCCTTGTATCACCAGGTGGAGGGGGTGGAAACGCGAAGTCTTTGCATGGATTGGTAAAAACAGTAACTGAGATGGAGGAATCACTTGTAGCTGAAGCATTATAGAGACTACTCCAACTGGTGCTATCATTACATACAAAAACTTTGTGGGTCATAGAATAACTATTATACGTGAATGCTCCTTTTCCAGGCAATAGCCACGGTGCAACATAAGAATTTTTAAGATATCTGGCATCAAAAGGCAAACCAAAGCTCTCGAAATCATCCTCTGTAACAAAAATCACACATATATGAAATACCCCCATAGAAAATTACTATTAACTGAAGCACTAATTATTATACTAAACAGTTATTCTTTGTTAAACACTTAAACTATATGTTAAAGGAAGCGAAGCAGGAAGGAAGATACCAGATACAAAAATAGCATTTCTTATTTGTTTCTCAAAATTGAACCAATAGGGGCTGTATAACAGATCAGATGTAAATGCATCAAAATTTATAACACCCATTTATCATCATTAATTAGAGGAATGCGCTACAAAAAACAATTTTGCACCCTATATTGATTTACAACTAATACTTAAGTATCCGTAGGATTGAAAATTGTGTAATATAAAAAGAGTGGACGAAAATAACTAAGAATACATTGTCTCTACCTTTATTGACGGTGAAAAACCCTGTCAAAAATGCCAAAACTGTAAACACAGACAAAATCAGCATAGCAACTTTCTTTCGACTCAAATATCTGAAAGTAGCAGGCAGAAATTTTTCCTTCTCCTTGTAACTGGCAAGGCATGTCTTCGAAGGCCTACGAGGTAGATACAAATTCTGCAGCTGGAACCCTCCATTCTGTGCATGTAGCTGCAAGGATCCACAACTTCCTGACTGTCTTAATCCCAATGACCCTCCAGTCATTGTACCTCCAGCCCCTCAAAAGCAACTCTCATCTCTCCTATCTCTCAAATTCCTCCTTCATCTACTGTAGAGAAAACGAAACAAGGTATCCCATAGAATTGACCACATCAATCAATAAAACAACATCAACATTATAGAATCTATCACAAGCCAAACAATTTAACAGTAAGATTCAATCTCTAACTTAACTGATCCCTAATATAGAAATTAAGCAATGCGGTTTCGGATTCCATTACCTATCAACTTCGAAGTTACAATGGAATCAATTCCCAAATATTGAGAATCCTCTTTCGAATTCGCCGAATCTATCGAGCGCGATATAATAAACAGATTCAAGCGAACTACTCCTTAGTGGAAAATACCAGAAAACGTACATCACCACTACCCCAAAATATCATACTAAGAAATAAAATATCAACATAAACAGAAATCCATTACTTGATCTTACTCAATCCTTTTTATCCGAAATACTCAAAATCAACGCAAAGGACCTCTGGATTACTTCATCCATACCCGCTCAATAGACAAATCAGGAATTAAATTATAATTCTAACCTAAATAGAAACCTAAATCTCAGATTATCAACTAAGAATTTAAATCTGGACCCACTTACATCTATCACCATGTTTATAAACTATAATTTTTTATGCGGAATTTGGGCTTAGCAGCTTACCTTTTGGATTCTACTCATTCACTCAACGAAACACAGATTTTTCCTTTTCCTTCTAAATTTTTTCTCTCAAGAGAAAAAAATTGCAAGGAATTTTGGAAGAACGAGATTTGAAAAAATAGCAATGTCCTCTGTTTTCCCCTTGGTCAAATATTTTTTTATTAATTTATTTTGACTATTTTTAATTACGTTTGGTAATATAAATTAATCGGCAGCCAAACATGCGCACCATTTATCTTATTTTCGTCAATTTCGAGGAATATTCTCTAATAATTAGCAAGCAACCGTTTTGGAAAGAATATTGTAGTTTCGGCAATATTTTTCTGTATATGCTAATGCATGCCTCTCTTTCTCCACTTCTTTTTTTAGAAGTTTTTTTCCACTTTTTGGATTTTGTGTTTTCGAAGTTATCTACTTCTATTTCACATCGAAAGTTCCCCGTTTTGAAAAGTTGTATTTTATTGGTAATAGGAGGATAATATTTATATAGAACATATTACAAAAGTGCGACTGATTAATGTTTAAACAAAAAATTATATTCCAAAAAAAAAAAGATATACGTCAAGGTATCCCAACTAAACTATATAAAAGCAAAATGGGTACATATTTTTTTTTTCCACAATTTCAAAAGTTACACAAAAAATTAGGAGTGAGCAAAATACCCGAAATTCGAATATTCGAACCGAACCAAACTGAAATTTAAAATTTGGTTCGTTAAATCCGAATTTCAGTTGTTCGGTTTGGTCGGATATATAAAAAATCGAAAATAAAAATGAAAATGAATTTATATTTAATATTATAATATATTTTTTATAACCATATACATATATATACTTTTCGGATTATTATTTTTTTGGGGTTTTTTCGATTTTTTAGATATTTTTACGCAATTTCGATTTTTGCGGTTTTGATGTTCGGATAATTCAATTTGGTTCGATTTCAATTTTTAGAAAAATCCAGTATCCCTGTTCGGTTCAATTTGCTTCGGTTCAATTTGCTTCGAGCAAAAAAACGAAGCGAATAATAAATGTAAAATTCACCAAAAATATAAACAAGTTAATAAAGTAAGAACGAGGTATGGTATAAATCTTATGTCATGAATTGGAGATAATTTATTGGGAACGTCGAGATAATTAAAGTTTTTTGACATCAAATCGAGATAATTAAAGTTAGAGAAACTTTAATTCTTTTTTATTTTTTTATTAATGATGATCACTTACTGAAAACAATCTGCAAGGACCATTGATTAATGAATTTATCGTGGAGTTCTGTTCTGTTCTGTTCTGTTCGTGGTAAGCCCTATGCCTTTTAGATCAATTAAATAAGGGTAATTTTATTTACTATATTAATGTATTTATAATAATAAAAAAATTACAATTTTATCCTTATGACCCACAACTCCTACTTAAATATCTAATAAATTTATTTTAGTGAGTTCTCTGCGCGCGATGTGGTTTCATGGCTGATACCGCGGTCGCTCTCTGTGGCCGTCAACGTGGCGATCGACCACCGTCATTGCAATGCATGCTCCTGTTTTTCGGGGACATCAACACACCTCGTCGGAGCGTCTGGCTTCGTGCCGCTTGACTTTGTGGAGTGTAATCTCAAAAACTGATCTACATCTCAAGCAAAGAATTATTACAATGATACCTAAACAGAGAGAGATTACGAAAAATGACGTAATTTCTCTTCATTTATTTGTCCTCTAACTAAATAAAATAATCTGTAACAAAATCACTACCCTAGAATTCCAAGAAGAATCAGCTGGTGGAGATTAGTTATACGGTAAAGAGTTGGTTCCTTTGCAGTGCATAACCTCTGCAAACAGCATCAAAATTGAAGTGAAGTAAATAACTAAACTAAATGTAGCATAAATTAATATAAACAAATTTGGGGTCTGAGTTCGGTTTTGATAAAATTAAATCATTAGCCCAAAATGTAAAAGCCCACATAAAATTATAATATTTTAAATTTAAATATGCTGCTGTTCGCTATTTCCACTCTGCCTCACTCAACAAGAGGCTAGCATTTCTTTTTCATGGTATTTATATTTTATTTCTTATTCAATTGCTTCAACTTATAACCTTTCTATTTCATCAATCCATAAAGAATTAAATGTAATATTTCAAATATTGAAAACGTGCGTTTTGCAAAACCTGAAAAGAAGAACGCAAAATACGTTTGGTCATGCAATATTATTGGGAGAAATTGCTCATTACATTTTAAGTTTTGCAGTTGGATTGGGATGTCCTCACTCCTTACTCCTCACTTCTATTTATAGATATTATCACACAATATATTATACTAATACATCAATTTATTTATTTCTACCAACATGATCCATCACTTTCTCCATTCTTTATCACTATTAACATTACTCATAAAGTGGAATCATTTTCTATTCACAATACATCAACCACTTTTATTAAAATTTGTGTCAGAATACTTAGTGTCAGAGTACCTCATAGTGTAGTCGGAAAAAGAATTGCGGCGGGGGCACCAAGAACTAGGCTGGGTTGCAAGGGTGGGGATGGGTGCAGCAGTCGCGGCTATAACCATTGAAGTGACATTTGGCACAGCTATGGCCGCCACACGTGATTTCATGTCGTGTGCCCTCTCATCCAATGAGAGGGGCGCGTCCACCGTACCTCCCTAGCGCAATTTATAGATTTAATTTTTTTCTTTAAAAAATCTAAAAAATTAATTTTTAATAAATTTAATTTATAAAAAAATGATTTTTTTTATAAAAGTATAATTTTTATGAAAAAATTAATACTAAAATTTTGTAAAGATCCATATTTAAAGTTGAGCAAATGAATTTATAAAAGATTATACTGAAATAAATAATATGTGATTACCTTTTATAGCTACACAAGCAAGAAATTTTGACTTTATTTTTTAACCTGAAATGCAAATGTCACAATCAAACATTTTATGTTTTATACTTTTTTTTTCTATCCACGCATACTTCATCTTCTATTTATCGTGGGATTGTTGCCACAAAGGATTCCGCCAACAATAATCAAAGAACTTTTTCTTACATTTTCGTCAATTTTAACATGAGCAACTTTAGTCAAAGGATTTGTTGCATCAGAATTTTTTTAAATAATTCTACACTATTGCACAAACAACTACACCTTTTAGGCTAAGTAGTATTGATAACCCTTATCAAATAAACATACAACGAGAAGTAAAATAATTCATGTGCACATACTGAATTGAAGCCACATTCGTTTTTTCAATTTCATTTTATTGTATTTTAGTTTTACGTTTAAATTATATATTAGATTTGAGTATATCCAGGCAGAATTTATATTTAATTTAGTATGTAATATTATTTTGATTTTAGTTAATAGTTGATTAATTTCAAAATTTAAATTTATAATTAATTTATTTAGAAATTTAATTATATATTAAATTATTATTATGTATTTGTAATTTAAAAATATCATAATTTAAATAAATATATATGAAATTAGATATTAATAAAAAAAATGAAAAAATGAAATTGTAGCGAAAATTTTGTGACTAAATTGTTGGTATTATGGCTAAAATTTAAAATATTAACGTAGCAGTTGAAAAGTGAATTCGTGACGGTGGGTTTACGCCTATATTTATAAGGATCGGAGAAAGTATTATATTTATATGAGGAATATTTTATATTTTAACAATTTAAATTAATTCACTTAGAAAAAAGTTAACAGCACTGTGCAGAAAAGAGAACACTCTGTCCTCTCGTCGCTCGCTCCGTTCGCTCTGCGCCGTCCTCGCTGCCTCCGTCCCGCGACTCCCGCCACCTCAGGAACGCTTGACGCTCAGGCCCTCAGCTCTAGCCCTAGGACAGTAGGACTCGGCGACTGGCGCTGCTGGACGCTGCCGTCCGCCCCATCGCCTCCGCCGATTGTCCCAGCCGCACAGCAGGTAAGTCGACTCCTCCGCCCCTAGCCTCTGTTCTTCTAGGATTTTAGATTGGAAATATGCATGGTAGCATATGCTTGAGAATTGTTCGATGAAATGCTTGAAAGAGATTAATTTTCTTCATTTTTTATGTTGAGAGATATTGATTTGGGCTTTGGAACTTGGAAATTGTTGAAAATTTGAAATAGAAACAGGTGGATAGTTGACAAAATAAAATATATATTTCATTTTATATTTTTTAAATCGAGTATGATCAAGTATCCTAAAACCCAATTCGGATACTCAGTGTCGGATATTAGGGTAACCCACTAAGCATGTCGGGTCGCCGGATACCCTACTAAGCATGTCGGTTCGAGATCGGGTAAGCTGAAAGCGGGAAAATCGGCGTCGGGGACCAATATTTTCGGGTAGAGTATCTGACCAGTATCGTTTGGACACCCGACTCCTCAGCTCATCATAATATATACATAAAATTATCGAAAAATACATCTCATATAAAAGAAAATTCTTGAATTCCCAACACATCAACTCATTTGATTCATCATCCTCTTCCTCCAACTGATTAAATATAGTTTATGTATCTGAATTTGAATTGGAAGCAGAGCGTTTGAATCCAGTTTTTCGCTGCTTATTGTGCTTGTAGTATCGAGATGAACCCCTGTAATCTTAATCTATGGCGAAAGAAATCCCTAATTCTCGAAGAAATGCTGAAAGGCCTAAGAAATTACAGCACGAAATCGCGTCGGACGGTGGATCTGAGGAAACTCAGGCCTATGATACTGAAGCGAATCGAACAACGTGCCCAAGATTATCCCGTCAAACCCATACTTCCGGTGGCGCGTGAAGTCCTACGCGCCCGAAGCGCCCTCTACAGTGGAGTGTCAACACTCATCCGCCACATACCGGTTTGGGCTTGCAAGTAATTGCATCAATCTCCCCCATCTTATATTTTATATTTGTTGCTCGTTTCTGCGTGATAATGCAGATTGTAATTGTATGTGAAATTTTGATGATTCCTGCTCCAGTTGTGCTAATGACTTTGGAATGTTGATGAAATTGAATTGGTTTGTTTGAGATAGAAATTGGTGGTGAATGTGGGAGTGATGTGTGGCTGTTTTCAAAAAAATTCGGGGCATTTTGATTTGTTCATATGCAAAACTTTTCTTGTTCTATCTTGCGGTGATTTGGGATAAATGTGATGTATATGTCTTCCTAAAGCATTGCCCCATGTTTTCGTCTCTTACAGTTGGGTGATTAGTTTGGATATATAGAAAGAGTATCGGCCTATCCACTACATCCTTTAATGAATTGAACAACCTTGGGCTTATTGGATCATGTAATCCTTCAAATACTAAATTTCATTATTATAAATACCTCTTGTAGTGAAGTTTCTTGAAACTTCACTTGCAGATGCAGTGATGCCTGCCTTTTAGAGGGGAACGATGGTGTATGTTTTGTGTCATTTGCATGAATCTTTTAGGAGTTGATGTCTAGTCTCAAATAAATTGATTTGGAAGCCTACTGTGAAAGGAGGATGTGCTGAAAAGGAGAACTTGTTTAGTGTTATTCCGATTAATTGTACTTTTAACTCTTATTGGTTGGCTGAGACCAACTTTTTCAATTGGTATCAAACATGTTCTTCTCTGAACTGAACATAGAGCTATTGAAGTAGCTATTAACACCAATTTACTTCTCCGATATATGAAGTTAACTCTATCTGCAAGATTTTCTGTAAGTTATTCATTTTTATGGTATATTTTTTCTTGTGACAGATACTGTCCAGAAGTTTATATAGGTGAAGGTGGTCATTTGATTCAAACTTGCCATGGCTACCGGCGCCATGGTAAGAAAAAGGTCCATGAATGGGTAAATGGGAGCATAGACGACATTATAGTCCCTGTGGAATCTTTTCACTTGCAGAAAATGTTTCAGAACATAATCAAACATCATGAAAGATTCGATCATCAACGTGTTCCTGCAGTCGTGGAGCTCTGCCTGCAGGCAGGGGTAGATGCCAATGATCCAAGTGTTTCCTCTAGTGCGATTACTCCAGTCGACAATGCAGATAACCATAGCAGTTCCCAGTCGTTATCAGAGGATGATTTGAGATTGATAGGTCGACAAACTCTGGATGCGTGGGAGAAGCTTCGATCTGGAGTCCACAAGTTATTGTTTGTCTACCCAGCAAGAGTCTGTAAACACTGTTGTGAAGTCCACGTAGGGCCATCAGGGCACAAGGCTCGGACGTGTGGAGTGTTCAAGTACGAGAGCTGGCACGGGACTCACTTCTGGAAGAAGGCGAGGGTAGACGACTTGGTTCCTCCTAAAACAGTCTGGTCCAGACGCCGCCAGGATCCGCCTATACTCGTCGATCAAGGGCGCAATTATTATGGCCACGCACCTGCTGTTGTGGATCTGTGCAGTAAGGCTGGTGCACTCGTGCCATGTACATACTTTACCATGATGAAAATAGATGGCTTGACTGCTCCTGTTTGAATCGAATCATTTTGGATTGTGAAGATGCAAGCAAGCATGGACTTGTTCTCTCTAGTCTCCAGATTGGTGGATGCTGTCATGATGTCCCCACTTCTCGACCTCATCGGACCTGTAATGTACAATGGACTCATGGGGGGCGGCCAGCCCATTGGCGACATGATAACATGTGGGCTGGTTGGTGCACCAAGGTACTGCTGCTGCTGCTGCTACTGCATTTCATCTGAAACTACACTAGTTACTAAAAAAAAGTTGATCTTTCCCTTCGTGTAGGTGCTCTGTGACCACTTGAATCTTTGCATCAAGACGGGACTGCCCTACATTTGGCACAGCAAGGCGAGCAACCCGTTTTTGAATCTGAAGGAGTACAAGGGGATCTACTGGCAAGAAGATGTCATCTCGTTTTTCCAGTCGGTGAGGCTTCCGAAGGGGGGCTGGCTACACAAGCGAAAGCGACTTCTCCAAACTGGCTGATGCTATGGTGACACGGACTGAAGCTTGGGATGAGCTCAACCCTACTGGAGTAGGAGCTGCTGCTGCCAGATAGTTTTGCATCTAAATTTTTTCACTAAGTTTCTTTCCTTTACTGTCATTTTAAATCCTGAGTGGTAGGATTTGATCGGACATGTCTTCTTTATAAGTTATTTAGATTTTTGTTTGTTTAATATTATGTCGATTTTGGATTTGAGTACTATTTATATATTTTTCATTTGCTGATCCTTGGTAACTTCTGTCCACTTGAATTCTGATCTTTTTTAATGCCGATGTAGTTGGATTACATACTATCTGCTTTTTGAGTATAGTAGCACGTACAATACTAAGCTCGGTGAATTATCTATGACCTATTTCACTACTATTATTATCGTTTTCAAGAGGATGGAGCTGAAAAATAAATTTCCAAAATGGTGTATCATCACATTGCAAACGGAATATAGGATGTCATAACATTTATCTGTACGTACATATATATATATGCACATATTGACAAAAATGGACTAAATTTGAACTTTAAAATGTTGTTTTTTTGTGACAGTTTGCGGCCACTATCTATTTTTGGTGTGTAATTGGATAAATTCATATTTTTATGTAATAATTTGCAAATTATAAAGGACATATAATAACAAATGATATTTTTTCTTATATTTTCAATTATATATTTTTTCGTTCTTTATTTTCAAATTAAATAACTATTCTCTTCCATTATTCATGAAACTCATCTCTTATTTTTTAATAATTCCTTATTTTATATATTTATTATATATTCTAATTAAATTGAATGTGTGATTAAATTAAAAATACAAATTTTATTAAAATAAAAAAATACGTGATTCAAATCCTAAAATTGTATATAGGAATTAAATTCATATGGTGATTTTAACTAAATTAAATTCAAACTAAATTTATATTAGAACTAAATTTAATTAAAATTTTAAATCTAATTACCCTCATTAAATTTTTAATTGCATATAGGAATTAAATTCATATGGTGATAAAATTTAAATACACCATTTAAAAAAACAAAAAAGAGAAAAATGCAAAAGAACAAAATAAAATGAAATAAATAAAATAAAGGAAAAAAAACAAAGAAAATGGCAAAATTAAAAAGAAAACGAAAATAAAGGAAAAAACGGAAAAAACAAAATAAAAACAATGAAAAAGGCAAAAATGAAAAAGAGGTGGTGTTGGGTTTGGCTGCTTCCAAAAGCCCTTCTTTCGCTTTGGTAGACTGTAAATTTTGTAATTAAAACAACATAATTAATTAGAAAACTTAGCGAGCGTCTCGCCAGTTTTCCTTCCGCTAAGGGATGCTCGTCCCGCGTCCGTCCCAACACGGAGGGACAAGCCACAGAGCCCGCGCTCCGGATGTTCTCAAAGAGGTTGAACGTTTAGCTTTTGTGACCCTCCACGTCTCTCAAGTCCAACCGTCTGGATATGCAGGTTGAGGCTAAGGTCATTCACAACGCTAGTCTCTTGGCGATATATTATCTTGGACTATTCATCAACTATTCATAGGGTCACACAAAACTTTTTACAATATCCCTTCACCAAGAGACAACACTCACATTTTTATCCGAGACAACACTCACATTTTTATCCATTCACAATCTCTTCCCTTAGACTATTCATGGGTCCCATCACTTAATTATTTATTAATTTCTTATTTCTTATCATTTATTCTAATTATATAAATTGAATTTCCAATTTAATAAAAAATGCAAATTTTATTAAAATAATAAAAATTACAGGATTGAATATTTAAAAATTACATGATAAAAAATAAATAATTACATAATTAAAAATCATACAAACACATTATTGAAAGAGAAAAATTAAATAAATGAATTGTTAATCAATCATCAAGAGGACCAAAGCGCGCCTAAATTTCTTCGATTAAATCGTATTGGAGTCGATTAAATGTTGGAAACACAACGCCCATTCGCATGCCCAATGAGTGGGCGAAACACGCCCCTGGTATTGGTTGCGGGAGAGGGGCACGTGGCGCGCCAGCCCGCACCTTTTCCCCATATCGAGCATCTCATTCCGCCAGGGCACCTACAATGCGTACTGGGGGCATCTCGTTCCGGAGAGACGAGCCACACCACCCACATTGTGAATGCCCTAAGCTAGGGATGAGCATTTGGTTTTCGGTTCGGTTTTTTGCCCAAACCGAACCGAATCGAAAGATCGATTTTTTTTTAAAATTAAAATCGAACCGAACCGAATTACCCGAAAACCGAAATTCGGACCGAAAAAACCGAAATTTCATAAAATTATCCGAAAAACCGAAAATCCAAAAATCCAAAAAATGTATGTGTATATATATATATATATGCACATAAAAATATAAAGATATGCATATATTAAATATATATATATATATATATATATACATATATTTAGTTATTATTATATTATTAATATATAATATTAAATATAAATTCGGTTTATCGATTTTTTCGGTTTATATTAGAACCGAACCGAACCGAACCAAACCAAAAAATTGAAATTTGTGAAAAATCAAAACCGAACCGAACCGAAATCCGAAAAATCGAACCAAATTTTAAATTTCAATTTGATTCGGTTCGGATATTCGGATTTCGGGTATTTTGCTCACCCCTACCAAGCCTAAGCATTTACGGATATCATTTTGTTATTTTATTTCCTCCAGATTGTGATTGAAAATCAAAAGTTAAGTAACGTGTAACATCCCTAAAAAGGGGTTAGTCGGAACAATGATTTTCCGATCGTCGGACAAGGGTTTCGACGATACTTTGAGAATAATTATTTAAGTAAAT
>JAYDZE010501220.1:0-15642 GCA_034509125.1 Monilaria moniliformis
ATGAGAATAAATTGAAGCATATTTTTTGGTGTGATGCTACATCTAAAAGAAATTTCCACATGTTTGGTGATGTTGTCACATTTAACTCAACGTATAATACAAACAGGTATGAAATTATCCAGATGTTATTTATGTCCTATAAAACACTTTTTGGAAGTCGACAATACAACTGATTGTGTACGCCGTATATAATGATCGTCACAAATTTAGATTCCACTCTGTTAATTGTGATAAAGTTATTACGGATAACTAATTATTTTTTACAATGATTGGTTCGCTATAATTCAGTGATATCTAATGTTTTCACAAATACTATTTAATGATAATATTTGAAACATTTGATGTTTCTAGGTTAATATTTAGCTTTGTGGTTTATTTTTTATTATAACAAACCAGTTTCATTCTCTTTATTCCTAATACCACGTATAAAAATTTCATTATCTACGTACTGTATGATTTTTGCGCCCTTTACTGGAAAGGACAATCACGGCAGGCCTGTAACGTTCGGATCTGGCCTTGTATCGAATGAAGATGCTGATACATTTTCATGGCTATTCACTAAATTTGTTCAAGGTATGGGTGCCAAACCTAAGCTCATTATAACCGATCAAGATTTGGGCATGAAAGTTGCAGTGGAGTGTGTTCCTGTCGGCACTAGACATCGATGGTGCATGTGGCACATAATGTTGAAACTCGCTGAAAAAATTCCGAAAGAATTGCTTGGAAATGAAGATATGAAAAAAGAACTAAAGTCATGTGTGTGGTCGGATTTGATTGAGCCCGATGAGTTCGAAGTTAGATGTAACGATATAATGGTACGTTATGATTTGGATAAAGTAGAGTGGTTCAAATCCATGTATGGGTTGAGAGAGTTCTAGGTTCCCGCATTTTTTAGAGACTTTCCTATGGGATCAATGCTTAGGACAACATCAGTTTCAGAGTCGGAGAACAACTTTTTCAAAAGGTTTATGAAGCATAGATGCAATATAGTGGAATTTATGATGAACTTCAATCATGCTATCGAGTCGCAGAGGAATGTAAATGCTAAACTTGATTACATGGATTCTACAATTGTACCTATTTTGGCCACATATATGCCTATCGAGAAACATGCATCTACTATTTTCACATATCGCATGTTCAAGGATGTTGAAGCAGAAATAGTCGAAGCATGTTACAACTGTTGTGTCGTTGAGATGTCGCAGGGGGAATATTGTGAAATATATAAAGTTAAGGATAGTACTGGCAAAACTTGGTATGTTAGTTATCGAGTGCAAGAGGATGTTTATGATTGTAGCTGCAAGTTATTTGGTAGGATGGGCATATTGTGAAGTCATTTATTTTTCGTATTTAAAAACAAAGGTCTGAAGCTGATTCCAGAAAAATATTGCAGATCCAGGTGGTTGAAGACATCTCTATTAAATGCGTTTCATGGTGATTCTAGTTTTGTTTCGACAGAACATTCAAGTACCGACGATAAGTATAAGGCTATGAACAAATTGTATGCATCCTTCTTTGGATTAGTACAGAAAGTTCAAGGTAATATTGATCACATATCTTTGCTTACATCTGCAATTGATGATGCTGGTGTACAAATTTTTGGAGAAGGGGTTATATTATCAATATCTCAGAAGAAACAAATGATTGAAGAATTCTATGGAGGTCGCAAACCTGATGTAATTGACGTACACCCTCCAGCTATAGTAAAGACGAAAGGTTCTGGAAGTCGCTTGATTTCTAGGAAAGAGAAAGCCGTTAGAGAGATGAACAAACCTACACGTCGATGTGCAAAGTGTGGTGAGTTGGGTCACCACGATGCTAGGAACTGCGAAAAAATTAAAGAAAAGAATAAGCAGAAATAGCCCTTTGTTGATGATTGTTTTTGAACATTTTTTATATTGTTTTATCTTTTGAGTCTTTATTACGTATTTAGGACACCAAACTATGCCATTTTGATTAAAATGTTACTATTTATTTTCTATTAGAGACATTACTTGTCTTTATATTTGCATTAAATTGTCATCAATACATACATATGTGTCGTCATTATAAACGTATATATTTTTTAATCGTTATATATCAATGACTACTTTGTATTAAGGACAACATATATATAATGACCACAGATAGTTGTGTTAATGACCACAGATACCTGTTTTAATGGCACAACATTTAAACGAATGCGTACTTTGAAATAATGAAAACGGATATTGGTATTAAGGATAACATATATCTAAATTTATCATTACATGTATGCAGGTAAGAAATAATAGGTGCTATTTATATATAAAATACGATGAAACACAACAAACCATCACTTATTCATTGTTATATTATTCCAAAGTAATTGAAATATCATTATGATAAATAAAATTATCTATTACTACATGTTATAGCGATTCGCTATATACACTAATATATGTTCACAATTAATCTTATCTACTATAATCTCTTTTAAACTGTCATTGCGATGCGCATGCTCATCCTTTGTAAAGTCATAGTTAATATAAAACATTATTTCAATTCCCTAACAAGTATCATTATATAGTTTTATAGGTTGTCGCATTACATCATATAGTATTACATACATGGATCGTTATTCTCAATAGCAAATTACAAATGTAAAGTCAGTGGAATTCTTCATTACAATATGAATATGAGATTCAGACCACCGACTTCCACACAGCACAAGTGCTAGTTAATATAATTATATACGAAGCATTGGATGAAATAATTTTCATCACAAGTTTCTTGCAATCTACGGGGTCATCATGTATCACGGCTTAAATTATATTATGATTACATAAATACCATCAAATCTAAAGTATTCTCCAAACTTGTTCCATTAACATAAACGATTTTTTTTTTGTTGCAAACTACGATTAATGAAATATACTACTACTAAGGTCTGAAAATATCAAAAAACAAAATGTTATGCCAAATTGCATACATATCTACTTGTAACTGCCGATCATCTTCTCCACATTTATCTTTTTGAACTTGCCTCCATCGATGTAGTGTTTGTTGGCTAATTTCTTGTTCTCAAACGTCATATGATTTGTCTCTGCTGTCAACAACTTTCGGCAGTATCTTGCTCTCAACGTTTGCAATACTTTCGTCGCTTTTACATTAAATCCACAATTCCATTCTTTCATTCGTTGACCTATGTAAGTCTACATGTGCCTCATCACATATACCCCGCAATCCTTTTTGTTGGTTGACGTTCTCCATGACATAGTTAATACGCGAATGGGAGCTCTTCTCATTAAGCTTGATATTTTGATGCCAACATGTTCGTCAATATGACTACAAAATAACTCTTTCTGCAAATGAAAATTTCGGAGCATATTGTATTTTAAGCATCATCAGTATATATAATTTAAACCATCACACACCACCGTAAATAACATTATATTTGTTCTAAATATTTGTAATGAGTATGCATGACACTAACCAATGTCGAAGGTGTTTCTCCATAATGGTAATTGGGCGAGACATTATCTTCTGATTTTGAGTGGTCAATTATGTCAACGTACCCCGCCGTCAAGTTAAAGCACACAATATAGTATTGATCCATTGAGCATACTGGGAAGAAAACCTGAAGATACAAACAATCTATATTGTCAAAGTAAATTATTCGTAATATTACTACTCAATAAATAATATTACCATGTTGTATCTATTCCAATTGAATTCCGGAACACCTTGACACTCAGCATGTAATCTCGATGAAAATTCCGCTAGCACTCTATGCTTATCCCACGTGTCTGGCTTGTTTATTAATGTGTACGTCTGAATATAATACGAATATTACAAACTACCTTACTAAAATTAAAGTACATTATTTAAATATAGTAAATTCTCTTACGCAGGGATTTGTGGTGAAGAAGAACCTTGAAGGAGACGAAGGAGACTTGTACTCTTCCATGTGGTTCATGTATGAGCTCCATCCATTTACCACACCAACAGAGATATGCACATGTGGTGCAAGAGTCTCGAACTCCGATTTTGTCACTGCAACGATGTCATCATCGTATACAAGTTTGTCCCTGAAGGATATAAATTCACAACTGCATAAGAGATTTTTGAATACATAATATAACTCTAAAATTAAACATCAGTTATATCATGTAATGAAATGTATCGTTATATAACATGGTATTGGTTAATATCGTGATATTATTACATGAATTGTTCACTTACCATTATACTCTATCAATTAAGTCTAAAACACTATCAGCTTGATTTTAATATAAACCTTCTGTGATTCGGGACACGCCTAATAATGTAGTTCATCACATAAGTATGTTTAATATATGCTGACTCAGTGTCAATTTAATTTCAGAATTTCGTAAGAGTGCACCAAACTATTTTACTTGTCAGTATTGCGGCTCGTTAGTATCCAATAGTACATCTCTTTCTCTTCATTGTTCAGTTTGTCCGTGACACTCAATGTCCTTTCATTGTAAGGAGAACGAAGTGCGCGGGATGCTCGAATTTTCGATTTTGATCGCAATGCGTGTCTAGTAGGATCCACCTGCATTTAATCATAAATCACGAACCATCATCAAACGAGAGGTTCGTTTATTAGCATTTTTTTTCGAAAATTAAGATATCCCTCACAATCAATAATGGTGTATATCTGAAACTTAAAAATAAACTTAAAGCATGTATACCTCATGCCTATTGATGTCGTTTATGCCGAACTCTAATGTGCTCTGATGCTCCCCCAGTTGCTCAAAAGCCTGCCAAAAATAATAAATTATGTTATATTAGATGATAATGTAATTATTAAATATAATTATATTAAATACTATATGTGACCTTAACCGCTGATTGCACAATTTCGTCCACATTGACATCTTCTATCTCATCACTTTTTGTGTCCACAGCGGTCTCTTTCCCCTTGAGTACACGTTGTACATCATGTATTAATGCATGTTCTTGTACGTGCTTATCCAAAACATGAACATCTATCCCAACCTGAAATACACACACCTATTTGAAATCAAAATGATGACAGTTATGCACAAATAAGAATTGAGATATACGTTACTCATCAAAATTTATCATTTGAGTCATTAGATGATAGACAGAAGATCATAATATTAAAATTGACCCATACATAGTAAGTACATAAAGGGTCATCGTAACGATTTCTGCAAATCATCACGGTTTTCAAAAGATCAGCATAATTGTTAGGAGTTATCATTACATAACAGAAGGTTAAAACAAAAAAGATTAACAGCCCATGATTCATAAACGCGAGTCCATCAAAAAGATACTGGGCCAAAATACTTAAGGATAATCTGGTGGGTTTAACTGATCAGCTTACTTCTTCTTCACCAACGCCAAGGCTGAAGCTTGGGAAGTCCGGCTGGTTACTGATTTCAGTTCGCTTATCAACAACTTTCATTATTGACTCCACTGCTTCAATCCATTCCGGATTATTAACATCGTCATGAGCCATGGCTTGGGTGAGATTGGCTACTGTGTCAACTTCATTGTTCTGGTTCTCTAAACCCAATCCCATAACCTTCTTCGCTGCATCGGATACAGCCTTGAAGCAGCCTGTATTGCGGACGTGTACTGGAGCTGCTTCCATTCTAGAAATTAAGGTTTCCATGGCAGTAGCTACACCCTTGGCAGCCTCAAGCAGACTTTGTAATGTTTTAGCAGCGTCATCTACAGCATTCAATCCCACTTGACCGGCTTCTTGTTCAGTCCCAACAGGATCATGAAAGGCTTGCACCACTGGCAACGTACGTGGATCCAACCTTGGCTCTACACATCCCTTCCCAAAATCACCGTATCTTAGTTCTTCCGCTTCCCTCATCTTCATTTTCTTTGCGTTCCATCCCATGATAGTTGGGTATGACCTCAGCACAGTTCTTCGACAGTGCACAACACGATCGACATAGAAGCACTGCAAGTATAAAATATTATGTAATAACCACTTGATAACAATTAGCTGTTTTAGTCATAATATAGAACAGAACATATAATCAATTAATTTAATACTTTATTAGCAGCAAAGTTGATTTAAAAAACCATTATATGCTTTTATCAGTGACATGATATTGAAAAGCAAAAATCGTCACATATAGTTCATATTGTAATTAATTACGGAGCATGCTATCCCTCTGTATATATCAATTTCTGATACAGTTAAAGAAATTCCCCATTTGTGGCAAAACCAGAAATCAGCGTCATTACCAAAATGCAGTATAAAATGACATAGACAATTCATCAACATTAACACATATTAATTATCATGTCATTATAATAATTCTATCAGGTCATTAAATAACTAAAAATATTAGTTCACCAACACACAGGAATCATCAAACGGCCGACATAACATGTAATTGATATATGCATAATGAAAGCAATGCCAACACTTACAACTAGGAAAGCCAGTGGTCCGGTATAAGGTGTAGTTGGTTTGTCCTTCCAGCTGCTGTGAGATATTTGCAGTATGTCGATCAGGTAAGCACACCAGTTATATCTCCGAACATCCGTGACATTGTCTATGTAGTCTAGGATCTTTGGCTTAACGTAGGCATCCGCAGTCCCTTCTATCAACGCATGCTCCACCAGTATTAAAAACAGCTGTTTGAACCAAATTCCCCCTTCCGAGTCCTTCATCATCTGTGCACATACGTATTTGGCCGACATCATATATTTCCCCTTAGCAGATTCCACTGCTATATCATCAAGCAGTTTGATGTTATTCTGCCTCCCCTTGCGTTCCATCTTTATATCCCCACGGGGGAAACCAAACGTCAGTTGCACGTCTTCCTCTCCTATGTGAAGCCGGCGGGAGCTCGGTAATTTGATGCTGCATGTTACTGGCTCGAACCGTGAGAGAAGCCAATAAGCCAATCTGTCGGGTACTTCCTTAACCGTGAAGTGGATGAGACCTTCGAACCCTATCTCGCGGACTGCTTGGAGTTGCTTCACATTCAGGTCGTTGATAAGCTTTACCAAGAAAGCTGGGCTTCTCCTAACCAATACTCTTTCCAGAGGGAGGTGGTTGTGTTGGCTTCGCAGGAATGCGCACACGTGGATTCTCAGGGAGGCGCACGCGAGCTTTATCCAATAACTGTATTATTGGCACGTCGCTGTCGAAGTCGTCATCTACTGACTCACGGACATGCTTTCTTCCTGTAACGGTAAACCTTCAACAATTAGATGACAGAAATGAAAAGTTCAAACCTTTATCATTAACCAGCAAATAATTTCATTAAATAACTAAATATACATTAACATAAGGACCAGGTTCTCTCATTAAAATAACACACCAGCTTATAGATAACAACCGTAGAGGATCATTAAATGTTCATAGGTTCGTACTAAACAGACTATAAATAATATTATTGAATACCGAACCCGAAATTTCCAAATGAATCCAACATAATAAATAAACAAGTACGAACTTTAATAAGGGCAAAGAAGCAAACATAAACGAAAATTTTAACCCTATATCAACAACCATCGAACAGTATCATTAAATTCGTAGATACACATTAACACAATTACCACATTCTCTCGTTAAAAATAATACACAAGCTTATATATAACAACCGAAGAAGTTCATTTTACAAGTGCAACATATATTAGAAAAATATTAATCATCATTACTTTTCCACCATATACTTTTAGTCAAATGTTTGTATCATTAAATATTAACACAACTACCTAGATCATTAAATCACCTAAAACAGTAACTATAATCCTGATATCATTAAACTATTCAAACAGTGTTCATATACTAGGCAAACAATATCCGTAAATGTACGTAGCATCAATAACATAAACAGATCTCTATACCACTGCGACGTATACCACAGAAACACAAAGCATGATTTTTTATTCACCATAAACGTTAGCAAAGGTGCCATTAAGGATCATTAAACTATTTAGATGGCACACCCAACAAAATTCATACACCAGCAACTATTAAAAAAAACCCTCATCATTTAACATAAATACTTAGTCAAAAGGAGGCAGATTTTCAGACTATTAGTTTCTGGACTAAAAGTATATATTAACATTTTTATAAACCACGATTAACACCATTATACTACTACAATATATAAAAGCATATGTGTATAATATGTTCGGTTTTTAATTAACCATAATATCTAAGCAGCATGCAACTTGTGTTTTGTTAAAAGAACAACCCTAACATGCTCTACGTTTGTTAAAAAACGACATCAAAGAACTTCAAATTTTTCCAGAACAACCCTAACATGCTCTACGTTTATTACAGATCTAGTAGTTACTTACCTCGGGAGGAGGACGCTTTGTCAATGTTTAAGGGCGTCTTCACTGGCGCTTTCATGGTTACTTGATCTAGCTTCAAAGTAGTGTTATTCTCAGGAGCCAAGAATGGGTGATTTATGAGCATGCAGAGCGTTTGCGGAACTTGATATAGAGAGAATAGCGATGGCTTGATATTTTGAATCTCTTTATTGATGACATAGAGAAGACCGATCGATTGATTTGGCTTGTAGATATGGAGAAGATATCTATTAATGATTCCACAGACATTAATACGATTTGCATCCCCAAGATATCAGCAACCAATATTCTGGCTTGATTCACGTGTGTATCTGATTACTAGAAGTTGAAATATTTACCTTTTTTATGATGTTTGGTGTATCCATTAATGACACACGCGGAGGCGAGATTGCATTTATTAATTGTCGTGGATGTGCTAATCTAATGGTTGGATTTTAGTCTTTGTTATGCACTTTAGAGGTGTTATGATATTAGTACATCCCTATATATATATATATGTGTGTGTGTGTGTGTGTGTGTGTGTGGATAGGTTGGATGAATTTGGCATAGCGAGGTATATGCGAAGACGTGAAAATATTTTTAGTAGAAAAACTAGACAACGTACAATTGGCGGAACCATGTTTTTTTTTTAAAGATCAATAATGGATCCTCATTTACCCTCGTAGTGATTTGAACCCCGACCTATTGGTTGGAGGAGAAGCGTCTTACCAACTAAGCTGCGCTTCTTCGTCACCATGTTTATTTTTAGTGGTCTCCTTTGATTTATTGTCACAAATTTTTACCTTGGAAAAAGTACTTAAGGCTAATTATTAATAATCATAATAATCAGGGCAAGGATGGGCCGAGGTCCTTGTTGCATAAGGTCAAATTGGGCCGGCCCGTTAGAGAGAGAGAGAGCGAGAGAAGAAATCAATGAATTGAGATTGAGTGATCGATCGGCAAATTTGATAGAGCGGAGATGAAGCTGCCACACGCAATGGTGTGCTCTTCGAACCAGAACAGGAGCATGGAGGCGCACTCGCTGCTGAAGAGAGAAGGCTTCGACGTAGCGTCCTACGGAACTGGGCAGCACGTTAAGCTGCCTGGGCCCTCTCTCAGAGAACCCAACGTCTACGATTTCGGCACCCCCTACAAGCAAATGTTCGACGATCTCCGCCGCAAAGACCCCGAATTGTAACCCTTCTTTTCTTTTTCTGAATAATTTTTGGCTGACTGCACTTTGTGTGGGAGTTGATTAGCTGCAAAAACGGCAAATTATATGTGAAATGGCGTTGTAGTTCATCATCTACTAATATGCCCTCTTTCCCCCATTAGTTCCCGTATTTTTCTTCATTGTATTTTGTATTCTTACCGTGAAAAAGATACTTTTGTGATCGTCTGTTTGGCAATTATGTTCTGGGGTTAATGTAGTTTTGGATATTGGTATATTACTGGATAAACCCTCTTTCTCTCTCCAATATTTTTCTCTTTGAAAGTAGAAGAACTTGTGTTATAAACTGACTGCATTTTGTGTGGGAGTTGCTTAGCTGTGAGATGCAGTTGTAGTTACGACAATTATAGTGAAATAGTGAAGGGTTTTATTTTGTAGCTTCATAAATACTAAACAATCTTTACTTTGTCGGATTATAACATAGATGTGTGTATCTAAGTTATGTGGTGACTCAGTCAGGTAATATATTTCGGATCAGATGTTGTGAACCTTGATGCTTAATATCTCACCAATATCATTATGAACCAGTGAACATATATATACATGCTCATGTTAGCGTATATGTTATTTTAAACTGTACAGATATCGGCGAAACGGAATACTACCAATGCTCAAGAGGAACTTATCTGTAAAAACTGCCCCTCAGCGTTGGCAAGAAAATGCTGCAGATGGTACATTTGATGTCGTACTTACATTTGAAGAAAAAGTTTTTGATATGGTTCTTGAAGGTTAGTAAATCAAAGCAGACTGCCACCTTTTCCCCTATGATTTACAAGTTGAAAGCCTTATATTCTGGATGCAAATATTACTCCCGAATTAAAATTCTTGCGAAAACAAGAGATATTTACGTAGGAATTAAATATTTTAGATATTTTAATTTGATACTTGAACCGAATATGCTCATGAATTGTATAATATATTATTGTGTTTCAGGGCATGAAATCACGCATTTATTTCAAAGCTTATTACGTTTATATATGCTGCTCGGCAGTGAATTTCCATATTTTGTTAGACCTGGTGACTTGAGGTCTTTGGCAATATATCTATTCTTTCGTATTGCTTAATGATGGAAACAAAGGAAACATAGAATCCTAGAAGTGGGCACTTAAACATTTAGCATGTCATGTGTAACTTGACATCATTGATCATACCAGTATAGCATTTTCTTTTGTTGATTTGGAAAATTCACATCCACCAACTCATTGATTCCCTAGATGAAAGTATTAAACCGTAGTAGTTCTAGATGTGGTTGCTTTCTTTCATATATGTTTATAAATATCTGTGTAATCGATCAGCTGAATGTCTGTGTGCATATGGCAGATCTACATAATCGGAAGCATGTGCTTTTGAAGCTTGTTTTAGTCATCAACTTAGAAGTAAAAGATAATCACGAGGAGGGAGCAATTGGTGGCAGGCTTGCGCTACAATTATGTCAAGAGGTACACTTGTTTGCTACCCAGAGATTGAACACAGTAGTTTTAGCTGCTTAATATTTTATGCAATCATATGCAGATCAAGGCTGCTGGAAATTGGGAGGAATGCGTTGATGATCTTATCATAAACTTTGAGAGACAAAACCACAGGAAGCTCGTCTACAGCATCTCGTACTACTGATCCCGTTTTGACTGATACTGACGAGTCATAAGCAGGGAGGTTGGCTATGAACATAGCAACCAAGTGGAGCTTTGAGATATCTGCTGGAGATCAAGATTTCTAACTTGAGAATTTGTTTAAATCTCCTCTGTTAAAAGTGTGCTTCTAATCGGCTTATCACAAGGTACCAGTGACCTATAGCATGTGTACAAAGATGCTGCCTTTTTGTAGGGGACAGCAAGATTGAAATATTAACCCAATCAAGTGCTAACTTCTGTTGTTTCAAACTTAGAGAATTCTTTATTATTGATATACTAAAAAAGAAACCCCAAGAAGTGTTTACTTTGGGGGATAAGTTAGATAGACAATTGTTTATAAACTACCTAACTTTTTGTTAAATTTTGGTTTTGCACATCACAAAAAACTAACTCTTAATTGATTTTGATTTTACAGCCAGAATCAGTTTATTCCCCAAATGAGGATTTAAGGTTCACAATTTTAGAGTTTTTTTAGTGGGAAAATCTTCGTGATGGTTAAATTTTTATTTAAATTTCAAATTTGTATCATGTTATCTCACATGGACATAATTATGCCACATGAGCAATGACACAATTTTAATCTAGTAATAAACCGAACTCGATCGCTGAATGAGAATTAATTAAAACTAAACGAAATTAGAATTTGTTCAAAGTTGGGAGGTAATTTACAAGCATAATTTCACCAGGTTCGAACGATTTGGAGCGTAATCTTTCATATACTCAATCATATAATCATATACATATAGTAAACACCCCAAAGAGAATAGATTTTCTAAATGTCAGACATATATATATGAATATATATGCACGCGAACCATTTCGACAATGGCAATTTAGGTATAACATATAACAAGCTACATTTTCTCAAAACAAACACAACTAGAGATATCTCGATGCAACTGAGGGTAACTGCCACCACCATTGATCATGTTAACATCACCTTTCAGAACCTGCCTTTTCTACTAGTAACGGTGGTTTTCACATTCCATCACCTCTCAACAATACGAGCCTACATATCAATTCCATCTCTGCCAAGTGCACTTCTCCCCAATAAAGGGCCGGAACGCTGACTTGGATAATCTTTCAATCTTTTCACTTGTGAAGGCCGATTAAAATGGCTGGCACAGCTTCGTTCCCGTTGCTTGGGCAACTCGTGCTCTTTTGCAACGATTGTGGAAGAAACTATCTTCTCCTGCCATAGTAAACACCGGCACCAGAATGGTAAATATGCCGATGACGTGGCCCTCCAGACCTATGCTGCCCATCCCATGAAGGGCCCCTGTTTGACACTCTACCTCCACTGTGAGACGAGTTTAGTGGCTGCATACCTCCGTTCAGTTCCTCCTCTTCTCTATCGTTGTATTCTAGGACGAGACGCTTTATGTCTTGTTTCTCTTCGAGCTCGGCTGCTTCTTTTTGCTTTGTGCTCTGCACGAGAGAGCAATCACGAGGGATATACATCTGCTTCGTCTGTTGCTTGTTACCACGCTTCACAAGCACCTTCACCTGGACTTCCTTGCTTCCACCAGTCCCTTCATCTGTTATCTCATCACCACTTTCCCCTTCAGTTCCTCTTCCTTGGTGTTCCTTGACCGGGCCCTCGAACAAATTCATGGGTATCATCATATTTATTGTTGGCCGTGAGCGCAACTCTAACTTTCTTGAATCCAAACTTTCCTGCATTTATTCAACAAATTACTTTAGTTGCATTAATTTGAGATTTTAGTAATCGTTTGATTTTCTGCAAAAATCGGAAAAGGTGCAAGTTGGAAAGACTATTTCGTTTTCACAGTGCCACAAGTACCACCAACTTTGACAAGGCAGGAATACATATATGGGGTTTGAGTTATCCAACGCAGGTTGGCCCAAATGGAAAATAAATTAAAAAATCTTGCCTGCATTAGAGCCCGCAGTTCCCGGTCAAAATCAGCCACCTCCTGAGGGTCTACCTTGGCTACCTTCTGCCTTACACAAACCTCATCATCTTCATCTGAAGCAGGATCCCGTCCATCATCATATTCATCTTCACTGTCACCAACCTCATCTTGGTCAGTTTCTTCATCATCACGATCAATGTTCTTAATGGTGCCACTTCCAGAGTCACTATCCGTCTCCCCAACATCATCTTCATTTACTTCACCATTTTCCTCAGTGCCATTAACAGGACTTTGTCCATTTAGAGTGCCAGAACTCGTCCTCCGAGGAGGTTTTTCTGAGTCTGAGTACTTTTCACTGTGAGCTCTCTCTGAAACTCTGCGTTCAAGCTCTTCAAGATCAGACAGAGCAGCATTAACCTCCTCAAATGATGAATAACGTATCATCTTTGGCCTCAATTCAACAAATAAATCCTGAAAAGTAATTGCATTTGTTAGATCAGCCGAAAGAAGTCACAGGTGAAGTACCTCCCGTTACAGGATAGAGCAGTAATGATGGGGGAAATAATAGTCAAATATGCATTAGCAACCTACATCGTTTACATTATTTTAGATGATACAAACATCTTTTATTAAAAATTAAGATGACTCAACTCATGATATAACACATATTATATGTGGCGCTGATGTATGACACTACTTAATCAATAATATAACCTAAATGATTGACAAGGAAGGAGACATTAGCTAAAATTTCAAGAACCAAATACTAACGAACCATTTCAACTTCACATTTTTTTTTTATCCTATTCCTACACTTATGTATTAAAATTTAAAATTTAACAGCTGACAAAAACTCTGGACATTGACATCCTAGTTTCCAAGGCAAGCACATAGAAATAGTGTTTTGTATCAACCACCCCAAGATGGACACACCACATAGGATATCAGATTTTCCAAGGAGGATAATGCACAAAATTCTCCAAGGACCAAATACACACAAAAGCATAAGTCTGTCAGCAAAGAGCAAGGCATCAACATAACGTTCACCAATTTGTGTTCCTTGTACCAGAAATGACGCATCTTATTGGAAACATACATTTCTACTCTTAATTTATGGCGCAACAAAATTTCAAAAACTACTTTCATGAGTTAAATTTATTGCCTTCCAACCAACAAGGCAGCAGACTAGTTAACTCTTCTGTGTAGTGTGTACATCAAATCTACTTCATACTTGGAGGAGAAAGAGTCTTAAAAGGATAATCTCAAATTTTGAAATAAATCCTATGATTTGGTCAATCCCACCCAAATCCGAATTTATAGGATAACTATTCCAGAGAATTTATCCATTATTAGGATTTTGAATTTGGTTTGGTTTAATCCTATTTTCATTTATTTGACATCATGAAAAATGCAAGTTAGGTAAGATAATAGTCCAGTCCAGATTTCACATACCAATAAATAACACAAGTTAGAAAACTGACCTGCAGATCAAATTCAACATCCAGGGGAAGGACACCTTTGCTCAGCATATACCTCTGGAAGTGTATCAAGAACCGATCAAGCTTCCTTTTTGATGAACCTCTATCAAAATAATGCCCACATGTCTCAAGAAGTATGATGACCATTCTGATACGAAAACAGTCCTCTGGGGGATCCAATGTATCTTGCTAGTTTCATGAAATAAAGGAAACCAATCAATGCTGCTTAAAATTTGAAGTATTGTAGCAATATAGTGGCAATATGACAATTCAAGGTATCAATAGCTGCAAGACAAGCCCTACTCAACATGGAACCCAAACCCAGTGATCTAGCATGAAAAATTTCTTATCATGTAGTCACAGTGATCTAGCTCAGAACATCACAGTGACAATATTTTTGGTCTCTACAGTGAAACAATAGCCATTTTTCTAAACATATAATATACCAAAAAGTTAGAGGGACTAACTCAAGGGACCAGGTGAGGCTTCAAAACTATGTCCTTCTGAAATTTGAAGGACTAACACGAGGCTTCAAAATTAGAAGGACTAAGATAGATGTTTACTAGATTAACTTCCAATGCTTCAAAAAATCACAATTAATAGATTGACATTTTTCAATAAATGAAACACGTATAATAGAACACTTAAAAAAAATGCAAACAAGGTCACTAAATTTGATCTCTTTCAAAAATAAATTATCTACATTATAATTTTTTATGGATAATAAGAAGCAATAAATGAATACAACACTAAGAGAAGGATGGTATATAATATGACAGAATTTCTCATAAAACAATCAGCAGAAAATATATTAAACAAAAAAATTTCAATATCATCAAAGCTTCTTCATTTATTATCAAAAGAAAATCACAGGAATACCCTGCGTCAAACTCGTCAGAGAAAGATAAGAATGGAAAATCAGCCACCACAATTGGTAACAAATTGAACATTATGTCATAAATGTGTGGTTTGACGTAACAACTGCATACCTCTGTTGTCCCATGTCCAAAAGAAAGAATCAGATAGAGCGTATCAAAAATGACAGATGAATCAACAAGTTCATAGTTATACAGTTCCCCCAAGAAACGCATGTATGCAATCCGTTGTTGCTCCATTCCATATTCATTTAACTCTAAACC
>JAYDZE010501331.1:0-15637 GCA_034509125.1 Monilaria moniliformis
CACGTGGTAATAAAATAATTCCATGTGTGCTTCTATCGTGAATTTATAATGTACTCTTATATTGCATAAGTTTATTTACACTCTGTGCAGCACGTGGGAATGCCACGAGACAATTAAACCATGTCTTAAACCAAGGTCTGTTTCCCATCACCACACCAGACTTTGTAGCTTAGTGAATGCCAGAGTTTTTTTTTTCAAACCAAGCAAAGAGATATGTGTACCCACCAAAACTATGTCTGCCACTCGGCAGCACATATCGGTCATTGACTTCCCCTGACTGCTAAACATCATCAATTATAGAAAAACTCATATCGTTCGATCTCTAATCATAACCCTGTTTACCACTGTTCATTCCATGGACCACTTTTGGTATATACTGACCACTGTAGCCCAGTTTCTGCCTGTAACACATTAACTGTTTGCTTGCTGCGTAGCACAGCACCATTAACTGCTGCCCAGATAAAGAGATTAAGACTAGGAGGAGTGCGATTACAGCTGTCTAGCCAATTCAGGCAGCTCAAATCTGCAAGTTCTAAATTAGTCTCTCTCGACAGTAAAAAAAAAAAACATCACAATCTGCTCTCGAGAAAGGAAATGAGCATTCATTCCACGTGAGAAAAACTTTTCCGATGTAGACACACTATGCGTCAACAATAGTTTTCTACAAATGAATCGACCCACATCTAGGTGCACAATAAAACTGACGTTCCATTTGTCAGAAAATTATTAATTTAACACACTAACTCACATTGTCAAATAATAAATCTAGATCAAAGAATGACCTCTCATTCCACATTACTATGCTTCCTCTCTATGTGTAGTACTCATAAACTATTTAGAATCAGAACTATAAGCTTTTAATATATAAAAGATGTATCAAAAAATTCATAAACTCAGAAATACAGATCTATACTTGATAAGTTTATATTTTCTCTGTCTTGGATTTGATCGACAATCCAATTAAGGCTAACAGTTTCTGCCAAAGAAAACACAACTATATTAATAATATATACACAAGCCACAAACTGTTCTCATTTACAGAACAAGCGCCAACAACAATTTACATCTGCAAAATTTCTCTTCTTTTTTCTGCATATAAAAATCACAGAAACCAACCATCAGAGCAAAACGATCTCATCTTTTAGAGCTAAAAGATGCAGCTAAGGTAGCTGTCATAACTTCTCCTGTTGAACTCCAACAAACTGCCGTATGTCCGATCCGAAACACCCACAAATAAGGCGTCAGCATCGGGGCTGAAGGAGATGCCGGCTATTTCACCAAACAGATCGATCTCCTGCCCTGCTGCGTAGTCTGATTTCGTGTCGAACACGTGCACGAAGTCGGCTGGCTCAGCCATGGCCATGAACTGGCCGTCAGATGTGAACCGGACGGCCCTGATGGCACCCATCCTTCCCTTGAGCACCTGCACAGACTCCGACAGGTTCCTCACATCCCACAACCTGCATGTGGTGTCTTGGTTCCCCGTGGCCAGGATGTTGCCATCTGGGTGCCAGGCCGACGCGAACGAGTAGTCTAAGTGCCCTTTTAGGTTGCTCACAACCTGCAGAATAAGTATTAAGAACATCAGACACATGTACCACATAAGGTTTAAGCATTCGTCTTGTTTAAGACACATGTACCACATAAGGTTTAAGCATTCGTCTTGTTTATGAGCAAAAACTGACCTTTCCCGATTGTGCATCTGCAAGCAAACATTCAGGGCTGTCGCCGAGAACAGCGAGCAACTTCCCATTTGGACTCGCGGAGATGTTCTGCAGTCAAACTAACGTAAGTAGGAGGTCAAAAGACACTGGCATTTTTCAGGAAGTGGCTAGAGCTTCACTTACATTTACAGACCACGGGAATGTGAAACGATTCAGGCACGAGAAGTTTCCACCATCCAAAACCCTCACTTGGGCATCATTATTTGCAGTGATAACCCTCATTGCACCACTGGGGTTGTGATAAACGTCGACAGAGTTGGTGATAGCGTTTTCATCAGTGGCTACTTTAGTGCAGAAGGCAACCCCAGGTTGGTTTAGATACTGCATCCACAGTAAAGATGCATGTTAATGAAAAGTGAGCTTACATGACTCAGGGACAAATGTAAATTGGCGAACGGAATAATAAATGTACCTTGCACATAACCTCTCCTTGGAAACCACCGGCCACCATTAGGTTGTCCTTCACGGTCATGGTGCTTATCTGAACTCTTGAAAGAGTCTGAGCCACAGATCCAGGGGACTTCTGTCAACAGGAACTACTACGTCAAACACCAAAACCCATAGTAATTCGAGGTAAATGATAAGATGCTGGGAGATGGAACTCACCAGGGTTGGTACAATAGGCTTAGCAACATTAAGTACTTCTCTACTCTTCCTGAGCATGGATGACCAGTGCATCACAGAGTAATTTTGGGTTAGATACACATCGTGCTTTGAGGTCGCCCATAGTAGGTTCCTCAGCTGAAATGGTGAGAACACTTGCTGTTAGCAAGCATTCACAGCTATAGCACGATTCTAAACAATCAAGGAAACAACCACAATTTCCACCAAATGTGCAAAACAAATAAAAGAAGACACGCAAGGTTACATAGCCATTTAAATAATTAAGAATTCACAAGATAGGGCAAAAAAGATTTCACAGGGATATGCATCAACAATTCAAGAACTGGTTTATACACAGTCAAGGACTGCTAGAAATGGGTATGAAGTCATTATTCTATAAAAAACTAGGTAAGCCATGACAAAAGCGTTCTGCTGTTAGCTCTGTCGACCCCATATCACACCCTAAACATTAAAGTGCAAACAAACCACCAGGACAAATGAAAACAATGTGTGATAATTCATTCCACCAATTCAAGAGTGATATCACACAACAGACAAGGCATACAAAGTTGCAAAAAGTCGGACAGCACGAAAGTTCAACTGAAAAGTTTTTTTGGAACAAATAGAAAACACAAGCAACACATAGCAACCACTGTTAGACCGACACTGGTTTTGTCTTACAGCACAAATGCAAAGTATAGTCTCTAAGCATATCTGTGGAAAGAAAAACAGAAATATGAACCCAGGCATTGCAATCTCAATGGCAATAAGGTGATAATCAATGAACTGTAAACACCAGAGAGCATGGAATCTAAGCAGGCTACTTTAAAGGAGAAGTACACAAAGCTATAGGATAAATGCCCGATTGAAGGTATCCGGATGGCAACACATCTCACAATAAAAAAAATGAATGCTAAGAACTATTTACAGTCGACACAACATTTACAATGACATACAACTAGAAAATAAATCTATGGAGTAGTTTTTAAATAGTGTGGCCAATATAATGCGAGTCAGCATCCATCTGCAATGAGATTCCAAGGGAAGACAAGTAATGCCAAGACCCAAACACATTGCAGTTGAAAAAGAAATTACACCCAAAAAGGAAGAGCATGCATGGATGCCAATTCTTCAGATCACAGTGGTGTATCCGCAATTGTAAATGCAAAGAAACAACTAAAAAGCCAGCTGACCAGCAATTAAAAGGAAGTATAACTTAGTCCTGATAACCCACATGCACAATACTACTCTTTAATGCTCAGTTAATCCCCCATCATACCATATGGAACGTGTCCTTTACTGCGCCAGCTGCTCAGATAAAACTGCAATTCTGCTTCTAAGGCTGAAATGAAGAAGTAGCAATCCCGTGCCATGGGTTAAATTACAAGGCAGTTGAGATATATGTTAGTCTGATCAGAATGCTTAGTAGAAGTAGTAGTCTGAATGTCTGAAATTTGCATTAACTAGAAAACTCTACAAATGCTCCAAGAAAATCAATCACCAGTGATTTAAATACAAGGTTAACTAAGAGAAGATGAACATTTAAAGAATAATCAACAGGACAGCACAATAAAACCCATCCTATAAAGTCAGATCATACAACAAAACTAGTTAGTCATGGTCACCCATGAAGTGTCAAAAACTGGCAAAACAAAAGCGATATAAGGAATGCAAAAACAAATATACCCAAAAGAGTGTGCTGTGGCATATTATGGAACATCAAAACAAAAGCATGTTTGTGAAGCCACACAAGTTGCCCTCACTTCCAGTCTATTTAAAGAAGAATTATATGCTCACCTAAGCAGGCTTCAGAAACAAAGTGGTTTCATAACCTGGTAAGTGGTAACAATCACTCAATATGGTACCTCCCATAAGCCATAACAGATCTTCTACTATAAATTTATTCATGTGAGTCTCGGTAAATATGTTTACAATCTGCACAGAAATGATTCAGTGAATACAAGGCCCAGGCCAGTGTTAGTGACCAGGGCAAGGCAAAAAGATAAAATCTAAACCGAAACTAAACTTACATAACAACTAATGCTAGTTTATAACGAATTTGACGCTAAAGAAATATATGTTAAATGATCCCAAACTTTGATGAGTAACAAGTATTTATTAACTCTTCTTTTAATAACAAAGCAACAAAACGAACCTGGCAAAGCCCCACTATTCAGCAGATATTGTAGATGATTTAACGAGTAATGATCTTTGATAAGGTCAATAGCTACACAACTGAGATGTTATATATGTGAAACAGAAAAATCTATAGTAAATATGCTATATTGAGAACCACTTCAAACCATCAACCAGAAAAATCTATAGTAAATATGCTATATTGAGAACCACTTCAAACCATCAACTATTCTGCTGCTTACATTAGTGTTAAGAACTTACAAGTTAGTTATGAGGACAGGCAGAAATTAGATGCAAGATGCAGATGCGTCTAACAACAATAATCAAATATCAACAGGTCATGAATGTGGATCTACAGAAACAAACTTATGCCAGTGTGTGGGGAAAAAAAACCCAACAAAAACCAAAGAAACAACACGAATTGGACTTTCAACAAACGAAATTCAACAATCCTTAAGTGTCACTATGTCATCAGTGTGATCCTCGGAAGGCCTAAGAGAAAACTACTACTTCTACACAACTACATCTGCTTGAGATACGTGGTAACTCATTGCAGAACCATTCCAGCCTTCAACCAGATACACACAAATACCAACAAAAAAAAGGTACCGTGTTGACATAAAAGAACAAAATAATGAAAAAACAAATCAAATGGATCCACTTGGCTAAAAGTAAAATCTGACACACAGTTGCAGGGTGGAAGGTAAAACTAACACATAGTCAACGGATGAATTTAAAAGGGCAAAAACAGACGAGACAATCTATACCTGAAAATGGACGATCGTGGATTTGACAAGCCTTGTATTGAACTGAAAATCGTAGAAGTTGTGGCCTTTCTCCACTTTTTTGCACTCCTACGGTGAAGAATACATAATCTTAGCAAAACAATTAGCAATAGACCAACAAAGATAATAAACTCTCATTATGGTTGCAAATTAATGTTTAATTAGAGCTATCAATCATGATTAGCGTAGAGCCCTAACCCCAAATATAGCAGACCAATACAAGAAATCAAACAACAATAGACAAATCAAAACATCATATACCTTCTCAAGATCTTCACGACAGAGTGACAGACTCTCGTAATTCTTGTATTGCTTCAAACGGGATTCACGGTACTCCTCTCTGGTAAAATTGAGCCTTTCCCATGGAATTCCTTGAATATCCTTGCCTTTCTTGACTTCTAAAGCTGATGTATCAGTCATTGGATTGTTCTGTAACATTTTTTTAATCAACAAAGAAATCATTTCTCAGCTGAAAGGAACAATTTGAGATGACGTATCTTCTGAAACTATGAACAAAATGGATTACCAGTTCAAAATCGTCCTCAAAATCGGAGTCAGCTGAGTCATCATCCATGGAACTACTTCCGATTCTCGGAGAATCGTTTTCATCCTCGAAATCAGTGATGTCGTAGTAATCGTCGACAACATACTCGAGCTCGTGGTTAGGAAATTGCTCCATCGATTATCACTATAAAACAGAATACAACCAAACAGAAAGAGACCTCAATCAGAATCTGAAAAGGAATTTCTCGACAACGAAGGTTTAAGGGAAGCACTTCTAAACCCCCGCGGAGATAAAACGTGCAAACAAGCACAAACAAACATAACTCAATCAAATCAGTTTTATACATAACAAGAAAAATCAGCTGCCAAAAACAGCCGAACGCGACTCCGCAGGTTAAGGAATCAATTTTCAAAAGGAATTAATTAAAAACTCAACCGGATTTAAAAAAGCAGAAGAACGATTGCCAATTTGCCATAAACAAACATAAATAAGATCAACGAGACCAATAACTATTCATGCAAAAAGTACGGAAATTAAACTTAAAATATTCACACACACACACACACACACAAAAATTGACAATCCACGTAGTAAGATGCAACTAGAATTATTCATGGAGAGAAGACGGAACACACACATAAATACACACACGCACGTACAATAAAACAATGAATTCTCCCCTGACGAAAAGCGTATTCAAAACTAACTAAAAATAGGATATATAAAAAAAAAAATACCTCGAAACGTTTCCGCGGAAAGACAAGTCAGAAATCGAACGAAAAAACGTGCAGAAGAACAACAGCAGCGAAATCAAAGTGAGAAACTGGAGTTTGTGAGGCAGAATCAGTCAAATTCAGTGAGATTTCTCGAGCTTCGAGACTGCTAAAGAGTGCAGTCAAATTTGTTCTCGAAAAATATTAGGGAGAAAATGAGCTAGATGAGAGAGAAGGTGAGCGTGTATGTTTGCAGAGTAACGAGAAACGGAGAGCCCTCTCGCAGACTTATAACGAGCACGAAGGTTCGACTGTGTTCTTACGTGGGGCCCAGAACAGGAGCCATGCTTTTGGGACCCACAACACAAAATGAAGAAATTAAAAAATGAAAACTCGAAAATTAACCAAATCAGAGTGCGGAGGTGTGGGCTCCGCTAACGGTAAGTGTCTTTGTTTTACCAGCCGTTAGATTTCTCCGTCAATTACTTTCCATGTCAATTTTTTCCAAAAACCAATTAGAAAATATATTATTACAAGGTATTAAAAGAGGAGATTTCGTGTGTTTTAATTCAGCCGACCACGCAATTTCATTTGACTGAAAAGTGGAAACGTATGCTTTGATACTTGTGAGTATGAAGTAGATTTGACAAATATATGGTATAGAATAAAAGATTAGATACTAAACTTGAGAGAGATTTGTATGACTAATTTTTACTAATAAAAGTTTCAAAGTATATAATTGAGACGTCGCTTTAGCTCTTCGCAGACAGTCGATTGCGAAGATCTTTTATATAAATCGGGAAATTAGTGTTCAAATTCTATTGTTACCCTTTATTCAAATCAAATGCAAGCATTTATCGTAAGCATCGCTGACATATAATTTGAATTAGCATTTTTTCATGTTGAAATTATATTAGAATAAAAAAATTAATAAATTAAGATTTTTTTTATATAATTTATATATATGATGATCTTGATCGCGAAATTAGGCTTTGTTTTAAAGGATCTTAGAAAGCGAAAATCAACATTTATCGTGTTAAATACTCGTGAATAATGTGTTACGACATAATTATTCTTAATAAAACTCTTTTCAAAAAGTAAATGGGATCATTTCTAATGTAGCTTTGCCAATTTTTTGTTCGTAGTTTAGTGGAAATTATTGAAAGTGAAAGGCAATTATTGATAGGTAAAGCATTAATTTTAAATTAATTCAATGTACAAAACTTGTTCTTTAGACTTAGGATATTTACATACTTTATCCCATTATTTAATCTATAATTAGCTTCAAAAATAATATTTATAAGTTGGTCTTGGCATTGTGGGGATCTTTTAAAAAAAAAAATTATTGATAAGATTTATTATATTTATTTCTTTTTTATAGAGGAAAAAGAAACACAGCTAATAGAAACAAAAGATGTGTCCATTTTCTAATACGAGGCAATTTGTGGTACGCTCTTTAATTGGATAATATACAAATAAATGGACAAATTTTGCTACGCGATGGTGGGAATTAGGAAAATATAGCATTTATATTTATTAAATAAGATAAATAAATGGATGATAGGGACATTAAAATTACTTGGCCCAAAAGTAAATTCAACTGCATTCTCATAAAAACATTACAATAATTTTTTTTTATATAGCAGTTAAATTAATATAAAAGTAGCATTCTTTTAATTACAATTCACGCTCCTAACTGAAGCATCTAAAGTGACTCGAATCCCAACCTATTGTTTGCAAAGAAAACGTTTTACCAACTGAGTTGTGTTTTATCGTCTATAATTCGCTTGTTATTATAATACAGCTGCAAGTTTTTTAAATGCAGGCTTTTTAAAAATTAAAATATCAATATGTTTTTCTACAAGATAGTGTTAACGTGTATGACAGACCTATCCAAATAAATAAATAATAAATAATATTTCTTAAAAACTACAAACTTTATATGAATTTGCATATAAAACCAACCTCTATTTTAATTTAAATTAATATTTTAATTTATTACTAAGCGTTGTTAGCGTGTCCGGCTGACTACATGAAATATAAATAAAAAACAATTAATTAAATACTTCAAATCACTATCTTCATCATACACCGCACCACATTCACACCCTTAGCTATGGACTTTAATATCCAATAGGAATTTACCAACTCCAACTATATATCTATATGTCAATTCATATCCAATCCTAAAAAAGGAGGGGTAAAAGAGAAAAAGAGGACGAAATAATTGAAGATGTGATTTCTTCTGTTAATAAAATCCAAGTATTTGGAAATTACCTACTTAACCCTACTTATGCTATTTTATATTATGATATTTATATATAGATGTAATCAAATCTGAACTAATTCATATATATAGCTGTGTAGTTTACGAAAACTTAAATCATCAAGTGCTAAATGGAAATTTTAAGGATGAAAAGGTATAGTTATGATCCAAATTATTTAGCCATTTTAAAAAAATGATATGAACATTTTTTTTCATTTTCTAATGCTGGATTTTTGCAAAAAGTTTTAATTCTGACGTGTAAAAATTCGGTATTTCAAAATTAAATTAGCTCACCAGATTCTTTAGTTAAGTATACGATTCAGCATGACCGTGAATTTAATTATTTTTTATAAAAAAAACTCCATAATTCGAGCAATAAATTTCATACGATCACTTGAACTCTTTTAAAGAATGTGCTTTTTCTTCCAATAATCACAATATCCATCATTTCTTTCTTATCTAGCATTGGCTATCCGTCAATTGAATTGAAAAAATAGCATATTCATATTCCCATCTCCATCAACCATTCATCTTTTTCTTCAAAAAAGAAAGCCTTTATTCTCATCTTATCTCATGCTATGATTTTTGGATTATTTGAATACAATGCGAGTCGATCTTTATAACAAGGTAATTCATATTTCCTATCTTCAATAATTTTTGCCTTGAAAATATCGTTCTTGTATTTCCATGAAGTTCAAATTAGAATTCATATTGCAAACAGCGGCAAATGGAAGGGGGGTGGAAGGAGGCGGACGACCCCCCCAGGCAATTTCCTCTTATCCCGTTGGAAAACCCACCATGGTCGGCTCCTCCCTTAGCCGTCGGCCCGTCCCGAAGAAGAAGATGATTGAAAAATTTAATTTAACGCAACTAATTTCGCCCCCTCCGTAGTTCTGGATCCGCCACTGATTACAAATATGAGTAAAGATATCCAATATGTGTATGTTCGATGTAATTTATCTATATAATACAATAGAATTTAATCATGAACTTGTATCTATAACTAAAGGTACATTAGGATATGATTTAAGTGAGTGGCGAACATACCCTTATTCACATTCAAATTGTGTGTGGTGCACACATTTCTAGTGTGCTGCTCTCTGGAAATCTTTATATTCCAATTGTGTTAAAATTAACTTTTTTTAATGGCTGAACTATATTACAATAGCTGACAATTCTTATTGAACTTCAATTTTAATTCATAGAATATGAAATAAAAAAATAAAAAAATTAATGTGTGTGTGAGAGAGAGAGAGACCAGAGCGCAGGGGGGTGACCCTCGGAGAAAGCCAAAAGACTCCCATCTGGCAACTAGCACTAGGCCCACCAGAACTCGCTACACAAGTACAACAAATAAAATTTAAAAGAAAATAATCGTCATTCAACCAAACCACGATTAGTTCAACGATAAACTTTATTTTAAGCGGCGGAGTGGAGCCCACCAAAGATGTTAGTGATCCGTAGCTCACCAGCTGCGATACGCAAAGCTCCACGTGTCGCCACGGCCAGCAACGGTGGCTGCACAGCTGCACACGTGGCGCGCAGCTGCTAACGCGCCATTGATCTTTTCCCAACTGCAAATTATATTTTCGACACTCACGGCGTTAGTTAGCCATCAACGTTTACTTAACCGCGGCTGGAGGGCAGGTCCCGTTTCAGGTCTAGTTTCCGTAACCCGTGGGTCACTGAATTTTTCTTTCTGTTCCTTTCTTAAATTATGTTCAAATTCAATAATATGAAAATATTATATTAAGAAAAGGAAAAGAAAAAATCGTTGGATAAGTATTTTCTTGCCACATCAAAGGAACAGTTGGGAAGGGGCAGTTTAACGTTCTTAATTTATTATCTAAATTAATAAATTTGACGCAATATTTTTCAAATTCTTGACTTTTATTCAGTCCGTTAATTGTGGAAATAAAAAAATAAAATAAAATAAACCGTTATTATTAATACTATGGTCGGACACATATATAAAGAGGAGGGACTTAAGTCCCTATCAATTTATTTCCTTATTTTTTTAGTTTAGAATTTGTCGAAATTACTGAAAATTATCTTCAGCCACTTAATGTTAGAGGATCAAGAAGGATAAGAAATTGCATAAAGAGACGAAGAATAAAGAAACTCGACTGTAAAAGATAAGTTTGAAAGAAGAAGAATAAGATATTAAATTATAAATTTTACGTAAGAAAATAGTCTCAATTGAAGCCATTTCCAACATTTTTTTTCTGCGTTCGCGTTTCATAGATACCAATAATTCCAAACTTTGGCATCTTTTTTCCATAGTAATTTCCACATTATTATTTTAGAGAAACCATTTAACAAAACAAGAAGTAAAAACAACAGTATATGAAATTGATTAGTCAGAACTTTAAGAATGAGGTGTCCTCCTTAATATATTAAATTTTGTTAGGGTCAAATTAATGTTGAATTTAGTTAGTTTGAATTTGTTGGCCTCGTCTAACTAACTAGAAGCGTCACGAAATTTACTAATATAATAGTCCATTTCCTAGTTTTGCTTCGAGGAAAAGTCTACTTAGTTTTTCATAATAATATAAAATATTGCAGAAATTTAAAATTGTTAAATACTATTTTTAAGTCAAGGGTAATCCTTGCACCAATTTATATCAGACAACTACCGCATTATATGGAACACCAGCTATATTAACATTGACAAAATAACCCCGGCCCATATAATAGAAATTAATTTTTTTATAAAGAAAATGCTAAATTGACATATATGTACATATATAATACTTTTAAATTTTAAATCGAATAACTTGAGTATTTTTTTTTTTTTTTAATTCCGTTCTGTCATTAAATAATTGAGGATGGCACTATTTTAATCCTCCATTATATGGGTAGTAAAATTAATAAAAAAATAAATACATTTTGGTTGCAGTGACATTTAAAACTTTGAACATAATTCTAGAAATGTGACATCGAAAAATAATCATAGGCGGGATTTCGGCAATATCAAATGTATATTTCAACCTAACAAAGGACTCAAGAATTATTGATCGTGTGGTCGAATTTCTGCAATTTTAGCTCAACTTCTTTATAGTTTTTCGGCCTAACCCAATTGCAAAGCATTTCTCTTTGACGACAGCTCGAATATGGGGTCGACAGCAATTCGAGAGATCAAATTTAATACAAATTTTCGATACTAGTAGGCCCATGGTAGGATCGGCCGACCTCCGTCCAACCCCACCTCAGTCCGTCATTATTTCAACCTTGACCGACCCCACAATCCGTCTATGTTCCAACCCAATTCTTATTTTTCACTTATTTCACAATTAGTCGAAGTACAATCGATTTCAATTATAGAACTGATAATTGTCTAGATATACATACAAAAAAGTATATTAAAAAGATACATACTGATTAAATGCCCATGAATAACTTTGGTTAAAAATAAAGAAAAGATATAAAGTGAAAAAATTGAATCTGTCTGCAAAAGATATAAAGAATTATATTCTCTTATTTCCAAAAAGTATTATTTAAAATTCAATAGCAATGCACATACAATGAACAATATGAAGATACCATATCCTACTAGAATACTCTTAAAGGCAGCATATTTGATGTTTTTTTTTTTTTTAAGTCGGCATATTAATGATTTAAAATATAATCTATATACTAATATTTAATTGACGCGTAAGCAATGATTCCAAGTAGAATTTTGTGACTGATTTGATGTCTTCCATTTTATTATATTTTATAATAATAAATAAGTGCTTGTTTAGCAAAAGTAGTGCTTCTTATTTAATCATATTATATTATGCAATAATTATCTTTTTGGAAGTTTGCACGACAATATAGATTTTTTAGAAATAAATATATATTTTAATTACTTAAGTGCACGTTTTTTATTCTCCAATTAAAACCTTGAAAACATATATATAATTTAAATTTTGAATATAGCTCATTTTATTGAATTTATGTGAACACATTTTATCCTTTTCTTTTTACCTAAGTTTTTTTCAACCTTTTTATACTTTTTTTTATTAATTTAGTTTCCAGAAATAAAATGACAACTAACAATTATATGAATATAATTTTAGTTATAATAGGCTCATTTTAGGACATATATATTATCTTTTTAAGGAAACTTAGCAAATGATTGAATGTAAAAGGTATTACATATATACATATTTAATGGTCCAATAAAAATAACGCCGCACTCCGAATCTGATTTAATCGAGTTTTTCTAATCATGAAATTAAATATTAGTCCAAATCGATCTATCTACATATAAAACCATAGTCACTTACTAAAAATAGAGATTTTTTTAAGTATTTGATATTTATAATAATATATTGCTGGAAAGTTCTATGCCTAAAAGTTGAATATTATAGTCATGGATTTGAATTTTACGATGATATATAAGTATTTTTAAATATAGATATAATATATTATTTATCTTTTCAAGAAATGCATTTTTAAGTTTTAATAAGATTACTAATCTTCTAATATCAATTAAAATTAATTTCATTGCCTACATATTTAGAATTTCATTGCTTTATTTTAGTGTAGTTTCTGAAATATTGATGGTTTACTTTAGAACTCTTCTTATATTTAAAGGTCCTTGAAAATTATGAAATAGTTATGCATATTTTTATATATGTCTTACTAAATTTATAATTTAATAAGACATATATACTCAACCTTTTGTAGCATTATATATGTCTTACAATTTTTTATTTTTTTTTGGTAATCATAGTAACAACTACTATTAAACAATGCAACAACCCAAATACAATGCTACAAAAGATTGATTATATATGTTTCACGTGCAAGAAAAAGGAATATAAAATAATTGTTTGTCTATTGGGATATTATATATATTATATATATATATATATATATATATATATTATATTGTTTTTTCTTTTTTTAATAAAAAGAGAGGAAAGGTAATTATTAATATTAGGACCTACAACAAGAATAAAATTGAAAGGAAGATGCTAAGTGTGAGTTACAATAAATCCAAAAAAAGTGGGCTAGTAGTGCAAGTTGATCCCTCTACACCAACATGGATTGTCTGATATCTCAAGCTTGGTTGCCAACATAATACAATTTATGTTTCCCTATTTTGAAATATCTCATATATATGGTCTCACTAAATAAAATCACCAATTATCCCACCACTATCTAAATTTATGTGGCCATTGACACACATAGTTGGCCAAATATCACACGTTGTAGTGTGTGAAATGTTGGTCACACCCTTCTCGATCACCACTTTATTATCCTCCATCCTACTTACTGATCTCCCACTCCGTGCTTCACTACCTAATTTTTTAACTATTGATCAATCTTTTCATTTTAAAGATTAGGATTTATAAATATTTTTATATAATTAATTAAGATTCACTAATCCATAATAGAGTATACTTTAAAAAATATTATTGTAATAAATTCTCGTTGTGATTCATTCTATAATAACTTTTTTTTTTAATATTTAATCTTCCTGAAATAGTAATATAATAATGAGATAAAATTTTGTGAGATAGGGAAACCGGATCGATGAATCATTATGTTATATTTATGGAGAATTCATAAGATTGAAGTTCTTTTTTAGGCCATACGCAACGGGAGGGGAGTGAAGTGTTTTGACGGGATGAGCTAGCGGAGGGATGCATTGGAGGATGTGGGCGGGATGGGCGGCGTGCAAGAGAGGGAAAGAGGGCAAGTCAACTCGTCACTCATCTTACCATTCTCCTCGAATCACAGCTCGTGGTGTTTCCCACTTGCTGGATATGTGAGTGGGCAACATTTGTGCCAGATTTTTTGTATTTTTTTGTTGTTCTTTTTTTTCTTCATTTATATATATATATATATCAAAGTCTCGCTTAGTGGAAATGTGTATTTTGGAAGCAAAAGACTGTGGGTTCGAAATGCAGCCATGCTTTTTACTTTCGTCTCTTCTTGTATATTTTTGTTTTTTTCGTTTATTTTCTTATATTTTCGTTTTAAGCATTTTTTTTCCTCCTTTTTTTGGCTTTTTTAATGTTATATTTATATTTTTATTAGCTTATGAATATAATTATGAATTGAATTTAAATAAGATATATAAATATACACAATTGCAATTTTTAATGAATTTATATTTTTAATTAAATCAAATATTCAATTAAATTAAAATATATAAGAAATAAAGAATGAATAGAAAAATAAAAGTTGAGATCCATTAACAGTGAAAGGGAAAGAATGATAAAGAAATATAATTATAAGTGCTAATTCTTAAATAAGAAATGAAGTAAAGAATAAATAGTGAAAAGGAAAAAAAGATATAACGAATACGGTCAGATTGTGTGATAAATAATGAAAAAACGAAGTTATTATCCTATATATTTGTGAAGGATTGAGAGTGAACACCTCTCTCTCTCTCTCTCTCTCAACAGTCAAAACAAACGAATACACGTGTTTTTTTTCCTTCCAGTGCATTCCAGGAGTAGACCTTATCAAAGAGAGTGTAGTCACATGGGTGGTTGATTTGATGTATGATATTAGTCCATGTGTAGTATCCATCAATTTGAACCAAATACCAACTGAATTTTTTGACTCAACCGAAATTAACTCTCATCCTATGAGCCTTCGGTCTAAATGATGAGTCACTATGTTTCGGATCCAACAAATTTAAATTCTGTACTTCAATCTAAATTATTGACTCAAGACATTAATAAAGTTTTGAATTTAATATATTAATATCTTTTTTTCAGGAACATTTAATCGATAAAATCTTCTTTATATAAAGATTGAGATTATTCTAAGGGTATATTTGATAGGATAGATTATGCCAATATTAGATTATTAATTATAACTATTGATTAGATTATTAATTATAACTAAATATAGTTATAATTAATAATCTAATCTTGGCCTAATCTATCCTATCAAACATA
>JAYDZE010501442.1:0-15636 GCA_034509125.1 Monilaria moniliformis
GGATTGGACTTATATCTAATAATATTTGGTGCTATTGTATTTCGGTTTTGTTGACCCTTTTCCCCACTGATTTGGAGGTTCTCTTAGTAAACTACATGTATAATTGTAGTTCTTTGCTTATGTTGTTGGAATGAATTGGTTGCATATGGATTGCATGACTTAGTTTTGAGATGTGCTATTTCTGCTAAATTGCTGACATGAACATGCTGCGGCAAATTCTTGTAATGTTATTCGTCAAACTAACACTTGGGTGATTATTATTCAGTTATTGAGCTCTGATTTTGCATACATATTGCCAGTTATAAAATCAAAATCTACTTTTGTTTTGGGTGCTAGTGTAGTCTTATTTATAAGCTGTACCTTTGCTTTCTTGTGCTTGATTTCGTTTATTGTCAAGGTACATGGTATTTACTCTTTACTTGGTACGAGCTAATGATTTAGTGTTGGAAAGTATTTTATATTACCAGAATAGAATGTTAAATAAGTTAAACGTACAATTGAGTAAATATGTAATTTCTATGTAAAACATGGCGTGTCAAATTGCAGAAACGACCGGAAATGCTGACGATTTGGTGCTGCTCCTAATGTGATTCTTTAATTGAGCATTACACTTTCCAATATAAGCGGGTGGTTTTCCAATCTAAAAAATCGGTTTTCGGTTAGTTTTCGCTATAAATGTGATATTATTTAAAAAGTAAATTATTAAGATGTTGGCGAAGAGATGTTTCTATTAGGGGTGTCAATTTGGGCAATTTTGTTAGGTAGTCGTGTTATTCAATCACGGGTCATTTTGATTTTTTTAGATTAGATATTATCAACCCTAAATTATAAGACTTCAGGCTAATTCATTAGATCAATTGAGCTTAAATATTTTATGAATATTTTTTTATTAATATTTGATAATTATATATTTGGATTAATCGAGCTCAATGAGAAGGCTGACCATGAGCTGAGCAAAATGCTCTTAGAGCCATAGGAGTTGTAGCTTGTTCTTGTAAATACTTGAGGTATTGTATAAGAACCTTAATATGTACCTTTAATTCTTTGGTGTTCAATTCTTTAGGCATTTGTGCTTGAGGAAAATTGGGTGTTTTATAATGAGTTTTTGTTTTGGCCTAAGATGAATTTGTTACCTTCCTCTAAGATAAAGAATGAATATCCCCGTTAGAAATACATGCTGATGTGGAGGAATGTTCATCCAATGAATATTTTGTACAATGATATTTTTTAGAGAATTACACAAAAATATATATAACAATTAAATTATAGTATATCAATATAAATGTGGAGTTTCTAATTTCTCACTGAGAATAGTTTTGAGTACTTCAACTTTATCACTTAAGCTAGTTTTGATACACATATTATATAATGATACTATCTTCGTCTTTTATAGATGTACTCATTTTATAATTTTAGTTTGTCCCTCAAAAATATGTATTTTATAATTTTTGTAATTACCCCACCATTAAACTCTTATATTTTATTTTAATTATATCAATTTATTTTACATAAAAATCAACATGACTCGTACACTTATCTAATATTTATAATTAAATATAATATTTTTATAATAAATGTGAATTATTTTTTCACCTATCTACAAACTTGTCCAACAATTATTGAAAAATGATGGAGGGAATATTAAATTTGTATGATAAATTCATTATTTTCGATATTAACAAATCCCACTTGAAAACGCATCATAAATTCATAGTCAAGTAAACAACTTTTTATTACTTGTGGAATGATGACTTTTACAAGATTAGCCTTATTGTTACTGAGAATTTGAATTGACATTAAGAGAAGTAAAGTTTTCTGTAAATACTCGATATTGATTTTGATTTTGATTTTGTAATTCATCCACATCCACTCATCACTCCCCAGGTTGCTCGATTACCTTTTCTTTTCAGGAGAAGCATTTAAATGTGTGAAATGGTTGTTTCGGATTCACGACAATAATCCCGATTTACCCCAAATCAGAAACGGCAACAAATTCATCGACAACACAACAATCCCACTTTGAAAAAAGATCAAAATAAAATTAAAAATTATACACAGTCAACGGAGTTGGTAGCTCTCACCTGATCAACTTCACTACACGCCTCTCTTGAACATTTCCTAAACAAAATTCTCCAAAGAAAAATCCCTCAATTCGTCACCGCTGAATCATTTCCTTGATTTCCCAGAATAAAAATCCAATCTTGTTGAGGATCCAGCTCTAAACATGCATGATTTTTGCTTCACGATCCCATATGGGCTGCTCTTGGTGTGCGGCGGCGTGATCGGCTACCTCAAGAAAGGCAGCGCCGCCTCGCTCGGCGGCGGCGCTGGCACCGGATTGCTGCTTGTCCTCGCCGGTTATCTCAGCCTGCAAGCATTTCACAAGCGCAAAAATTCTTACTTTGCGTTGATTCTTGAAACGGGTATGCCTCATTTGTTGCTCATTATAAATGCTACCGTAAATTTGATGAGTTGTTGTCCATGCCCTTTTCTTGGTTAAGAAATTGATTCGTTTGTTGATGTCTTAATTTGGATCTGTGTAAAGGTTTAATGTTTGGTGTGTTGGTTGCATTTTCTTCAGTGGGATATTAAGGATTGTTTTATGCTTATTGGTTAAGACTATGATTTTACCTTTTTTTAGAGATAGGATGGCAAGCTAGAGATTTTATGAATTGAAAGACTCACTTGCTCTTGTATGATTTTTCAAGATTAATTTATTTTGCTGCTGTTAAATCAAATTCATTCTTCTCCTTATTTACTCATAGATCCCGTTGATGTAGTCCTGTCATTTTAACAAGATGTAAACCTTCTATAACTGGATTTAATTGGAATAGGAATGAACTTATATCTGGAGCAAAGAATTATATAAGACGAAATAACGTAGTATCATGCTACGGCTTCCCAAACACCATTTGCTGGTTGCGGTGTTTGGCGGAAAACAGATAGCCCATTAAACAGCAACTTTGCTTGAACTTGATCAAGAGATGATTTTGCATCACAAGACTCTTTCATGTTCATGCATTGCTATGGAAAGTAATATGCAGCTGTTACCTTTTAAATCAGAATGGATCTCTAAGAAAGATGGAAGAATATTCTGTATGGACGAGCCTAGGAATCACGAACACTACTTCATGATCGTCTCTGTTCTATTGTTTGTACAGAACGCTATAGATTTCTCCATATTGACTCCAATACTTTGGATTCCTTCAATTGTTAACTTCTCAACTTCATAGAATAAATCACTCATAATTGTTGTCGGATATTATGACATGCCACTTTTTTGTACCACTTTTCTGTTTCGATTGCTTTTTTCAGTTAGAACGTATCAAAGATGATCCTCATCATTACGCCATTTATGCTGTAATTACCATTTGTTATCTTAAGACTCGTAGAATTCTGTCATCCTTTTCTAATAATTACTATTTCCCCCCTATGGATGACTAATTAATTGGCTTGACATTGTCTCTAACAGCTATTGCTGCTACACTATCATACGTCATGGGTCAACGTTACATGCAAACCCAAAAGATCATGCCAGCTGGTATCGTTGCTGGGATCAGGTAAGAAACAGTTCTGACATTCTGCGCTGTGGTAACTTGGGATCAAAATGTTCCAAAAAGGATGCATTCTTAACTTGTTGCATCGCGTGTGAGTTTGCTGAAATTACATGTATTTATGGAAGGCCGACTCCTTATGACCGTTGTATCTTGCTGAAATCTTTTAATTCAGATATTAGTTGGCTGTGTATTTCACCATTGTGCTGTGATTGATGTCTGTGGCATTGTTTCTTCCCTACTTTAGGCATTTTAAAAAAACATTAAAAAAAAGTTATTCACCATTGAAATTCTTGTTGAAATGAACTCTACATTAACCTCAGTTATGCTTTCTTTCCCCCATCAAAATAGAAATGTTAAAATGTATAGTTTATCAATTTATAAATAGCGATTCTTCCCTTACTAATCTTGACGGAGAAGGTTTGTTTGTTATTTGTTCATACAGAGTGAGGAGTGTTATATGAGCACTTTAGATGCTAATGTTGGTTTTGTTCCTTATATGATAAATATACCAATCTCAGAATTGGACCTTTGGAATAGAACTACTCATGCTTTTCATCTTTTAATACTAGAATAAAACGTATTTAAAGAAATATGTGACTTTGTGAAAATCTACGTTCAGTCCATACATCCTCCCCATTTACCTGACTATCCCTTCTTCTCATCTCTCCTTTGCACCTTCCTTATCTCTAAATCCTGCCACCCTACTACCTTAATCGTCTGGAATGTAATCAATGGAAGAAAAAAGGAAAAAGAAAAAAAGAACTTGGATTGCCGGTTTCGTTTAATGATGGGAATTTCAACCTTTGGTTATATCAAATCATGTACCATTTGGTATATTTTCAACCCAGGTAAAGTAGGTGGGAGCCTTGTGTTTCCCTTCTTCATGTTGTAATCTCATCCCTTCAGAAAAAACTGGTTGTCTAAAACTGAATAGATTACCTCAAGAATTGTCTAGAAGAAAAAGGATGGAATTAGATCATAACTGAAGATTCAAAGAGAATAAAATTGCTAAATAGTTTCTAGTCATAACTCAAGCTTTTTGTGCTACCAGTTGAATATTTTTTCATTTTCTGAACCATCTTGGATGAGGATGATGGCATTGAAAAATTGATGAGTGCAATAAAATCACACTGACCAGTGACCATGTATTACGATCTCATAACTGCTGATGTTAGTGGATTTGTACTTATCTAGCATGCATATATAGAACTGTATTGGTGAAACATGAATGCTAGGATAAAAGTGTCGTAATGTTTGGATGCTAGGATAAAAATCTTGTAATCTTTTGGTTTCATTGAGATTGCTGTTTTGTGCATTCTGTCATTTTTATGTTATAGACGTGTTGTGTGATATGTGCAGCGTCGTCATGGCTGTATTTTACCTGTACAAGATTGCAACTGGCGGAAATCATATTCCACCAAAGACCGAGTAATGGAGAAGACACAAGCCACAGATTAGAGTTATACGCAGAAAGGTTATTGTTCCATCACCTACTTAGACGTTAACAAAATTTATGTTACATCTCCTTTTTTGTGTTTTTGTTTTCTGTTTTTTTCAATGTATGATTTGATAGTTCATTCTCAAAGATTAGCCGACATGTCAAGTAACTTCATTTTCCTGTTCTAGTATGTCAACTGTATTGTACGTGATTCATATTTTTATCAGAATAAGTATGTCAGTTTGTATCTCTATCTATCACCATCTATTTCGCACAAATTGTCACGGTTTTCAAGTGATCATTTGATTCAACTTTAATAATAACTCTTTAAGAGGATTTGTTTTTTGTCTTTTTTTTTCTTGGTTTGAGTTATATACTCACACACACAATCACAATGTGACTGACTCGAAGCCCCAATCTAGTGATTATGAATTCAAAAATGTATGCTTGATGAAACTTTGGGACGTACTAGATGGCAGATTTTACAGTGAAATGAAGAATTTGTAATGGCTGACATAATGTGTTTGATAAATTAAACTTGAGTTTGACTTGTTAAAAAATGAGCGGAACTTGAATTGACATGTATTAATCAGTTGAAGTTGCTTACGTTTAACGAAATGAATCCCTATCTAACTAGGCAATGGGCGTGAAGAAATGCAACAAACTTGCAAATAGAAAACCAGATTGCAATAACAAACTCAACCTGCTCAAGAATTTCTCAATATCCATATAACGCTTGTATTTTTCGTGTTAATCTTATACATACAGAATGTTCTTGTACACAAATTAGTGCAAACTAACCTGAAAATACGGCGGCAACACGACGATGCATCAGCAACCCGACGTTCTGTAATAGTTGGGCGGCAATGATGGACACCTTTCATTCATGTGCGGATATGGATCCATGGTGTTGTACCCAGGTAGTTCCATCCGATATTTGCCTCTAATCTGGCAGAAGGGAAGTTTCACAGAGTCCCCGTCGTTGCACCACGTTGGCAGACGGCTTGAATTGTTTTCGAAGAACTTGAGAGAGTAGGCATCCTTGATCTGAAATATTTCACACCAGTTGATTCAGAGAGTATTTGTTTACATGGATAATTGTTATTTAAATCATGAACTTTGACCCAATTTGCAATTTCGACATAACTTGGCGTACTCACCGTGAACTCAGTGACCTGAGTAGAGCTTGCAAGTTTACCAAACAGCCCTGCTTCCTTGTACAATTCAAACACAAACGCGACACATGATGTCGACTTCCCATCCGCGTAGACCCAATTATCTTGCTCAGGGACAGCCAGCAGTTCACCGAATGACGACCCGCGCTTCTCCACTTCAACAAGAATTTCACCAAGGCTAAAGTTCTGCAAGATTGAAACTGGTTATATCACTTTTCTAAACCTCATATTGTTTCTGCTTCTTCAGTTAATGTAATTAACTGGAGGCCAGTTTCCCAAAGCGAAGAATTAATCAAATTAAACCCTTAAACGCACAAATTTTGCTTCTTTAGTTAAAATCTCAACAAGGAGAAATTGGTAGAAATAATGAGGATCATCTCAAATTATATGAAAACCTTACAAAGCCATAATTAACCACCACATGTTTATAAGAAATCCGGTAAGTAATAGATCAATGAGACTGTAAACGAAACCTGAGTTCCAAGTCGTTTGTTCAATGCTTCATTCCACATGTTACCAGCATAATCAGGCTGCATTTGGGTCCAAACAGTCATAACAGAAGCCACCTGTAAACAGCCAACAAATTAGAACAGAAGAAAAGAAAACCAAAAGACATTGTGGTCACATATCCAACATACATAGATATAATCAATAAGATCACCAATTTAAGAAATTGAATTCCAACTTGAAAACTCGTGTGCTTCATGCACCAGTGATGTTACATTCCAAGAATCTGACAAAAATATAAGACAGACAGAACCACAGTATGCATGCTTCATGCTTGCAATGAACATGGAAGACCAATAACAGGAGAAGAAATATACAAAGTGACACAGTTTAAGATTAAAGAACTCGTAAAAGAAAAGAATGCAGTACCAGATGAGCATCCAGAGGTGCTGGATAGTTATCGCTAATAGTGTCAATCCAGCTAAATATCAGGTTATGGTAGCCATACGGTCTCCCTGACATGCTCTTAGCATACTTCCATGCAGCATCTCCATCAAACTTGGCCCGTACTTCAGGATGCAAAGGGAGCAATGCTATGTGCGGATTGGACTCGTCCTTTGTTAACTCAAACTCCCACCATTCATCCCATGGTAAAATAGCTATTATATCTTCTCCCTACAAAACTGCCTAAAATCAAAACGATACTCATGCAATCCACAACAATTGCAACTTTCATAAAAAACATGTTAATGTGTGTGGTAGATACTATTAACATTAATTTTACCAATAGAGACATGCAACAGTGACTTGATTTATTTCTGAATTGGTTGTGACTGGATGTACAGAAGAGAGTGAAAAAATAAATTTTGCCTTCAAAAATTGTAGCTAATAGTTATCTTACAAGATATTTATGCTCATCGACAGCAATAATAACAGCAAAAGGGTTCTATTCATCGTAAAACTTCTTAAACTTTAAAAGATATGAGGATAATTTCAAGAGAACATGATTACTAAGAGCCAGGTAAAACAACAAAGTGTGAATCAACCCAAAAGGATAAAGTTAAATAAATAAATATAAACAAAATTAACAGGAAGATCTAAAACTATCACCTTTTCATTTTCATGACCTGATTCTGCAACCCATAGCTTCCCTTCGGAGTCTCTTAAGCAGACAGCCGAGTGACCAGCATAAGCTCCAGTCACCCACTTCTCTAAAGTCTCAAAACCACCCCATCGCCCTTGAATTTTGGATATTGCAAGGAAATCACCGGATTGTATCTCATCAACGGTGATGTTGGTGACCCACGGTTGGGGGCGTTCCTCAAAGGAAGCACCCATGTGCTTTTTAAGAAACGCGATGTTAGAGTTTTCACCCCATTCAGTATTCGTGAACAAAGGGAACACCTCCCAGAGAGCCTGAAGACTTCCTAGCATCCCTGCTTGCATCAGAAAAATGGAAACCCCCCTATTTTTAACCTAATTGTAACATAAGTTAAGTTACAATGATATGGAGAAATCTTAGCTGCAAAATATGCAAGCCAGGTTACGAGATTCAACTCACATATTCATATTCAGCTTCGGATTCCCACTCTTTGAAGTCGATAGTATGCTCACGAGACAACATGTAGTAATCCCATGTTACACGAAATGGAGTTGCAAACACGTAGAGATCCATACATGTCCAGCTATGCGGTTCGTTCAACTGGGCACAGGAAAATTGAATCGAATGAGCAAAATCAACATCCAACACTACAGATAGCATCACTCTCCTATTCCAAATATCCATCATACTTCCATTTCATATCTGACCAACATAACACAACGTGCAATAATGATGACAAACGCTCTTCAACCAAAAACCAAATTTATTGAAAACTCAATAATAATAATGTGAAATTCTGACTCACAAAATATCGAAACAAGTATTGATATATCTCCCTTCTTCGGAAAGGAATCACAATCCTAATTTTTTTTTAAATTAACTAAAATTTTAAAAAGGGCTGGAAAAGGCGATAGAAACTATCTATAAGACTATGCCAGACTGCATCCAACATTTCAAAACTTTAGGCAAAACACTTGAAAAGAAAATTCCTCGATTTTGCTATCATTTTTAAAAGGGAAACCACCTCCCAACTTTAGAGCAATCAAATGTAATACATTGACAGCAAGCAATGCAAAAAATGCTCAAATTAGGAGACAGCATCCAATTTTCTTAAACCCTAAACGTCCCAACCTCCAAAACGACAAATAAAAAAATTCCGAAAATAATCAGAAAATCACCTTCAAGTGAAGAGTACCGCCCCCAAATCGACTACCGTTATGGTTGTGGAACTCCAGCCAAGCGGTAGAGTCGTAGAAGCAAGCTCCTCTCCATTGCAAATCGGAGACGTTGCCGGAGGTGGCGGCTCCGACGAAAGACGGCAGCAGGTCGGCGGCGTTGTTGAGGACGTTGAGTATAGGCCGCGAGACCTGCCGCGGAAGCAGCGGCAATACGTCGGCGGGGCGAAACGGCGCTTGCAATGCTTCAACTGAGGGCGTTTGGATGCCGGAAATGGTGAAAATTGCCGAGAAAAGCAGAATTACGTGAGGGGTTGTGGTGATCTTCTTCATGGCTCAGGAATCGTGACAAAGAATGGGATTGGGGGTTGGTCGAATCTTGTTTAATAAAATATTGAACAATTGTTTTTCTGGGGATTTGGGGGTTGCAAATCATATATATATAGCGGTGGGAGGTTGATGATGTTTGAAGAAACCTCATGCAATGTAAATTGTCTGTTAAGCGCAACTGTCACGATTCTGTCTTCGAAAAGTAAAATATTCAGATTTTATTTTATTTTAAATTTCTATATTAATTTAATATTTTTATCTAATAAAAAAATAAGAATTTAGAAAAAAAAATTAGTGTAACTTTCCAAATTTCTGAATTCTTAAATATTTAGATATTTAATATTATTTTATTAAAATACAAATTATAATTATAATAATAGTTATTATTATTTCAGTTATTATTATTATTATGTTATCGATTAATAACTTATTAAGTAAATATTTATATAATTTTAGAATTATAGATCATAATTTATATTATAATATCTTCTTATTATTATTTAATTAAAAAATTATTTTAATTATTTGATTTATTAATTAATTAAATTTAATTAATTAATATAAGTCCAGAATTCTATTATTTTTATTGATATTTACAAATACAGATAGGTAATTTATTAAAAATCATATTTCTAAAAACAATATTCTCTAATAATATTACTTTCCTAATAAATAAATAGACTCCTGGAAATCATTTCAATAATGAGAAGATTAGGTAATTGGCTATGCCTATTTTGCATCTATCAATTGTATAAGTAACAAGATGAAAAATTTCTACATTTGGGCTTGAAGGGAATTTTTGTTATTTATTTATTTTTTATTTTGAAAATGCACTAAAAACACTTTTTCTTTCATGCATATATATCCACATGGCGTTAAATTTAAGTAATAAGCTAGGGTGTGGATGCTATGTTAGTAACCATAAACTCCTAAGTTATGGTCACTAAGATTTTGAAAATAAATTTTACAAATAAAAGTATTACTTTAAATATGAAAATTTTATTTTTAAAGCACACATAACATTTTGGTTAGGGCCAGTGGCAGAGCTAGAATTGAAAAATGGAGGGGACGGAATTAGTTGCGGTAAACAAAATTTTTCAGCCATATTCATTTTCAGGGCGGGCCGACAGCTAAAGGAGATGGCGACCATGGTGATTTTCCAGCCGGTATTGGGAAATTGTCTGTCAGGAGGGTCAGTCGCCCCCTCCTTCCCCCCCTTATCTGCCGCTGGTCAGGGCCATGTAACTTTTTGGCTCGACATGTATTACCTCCACTCCACTATATCTATTAACAATTTATCGTAAGGTCTTATGTCACGAAGATCACATTTCAGTAAAATGTCAAATTATATCTTAATTAATGAATGTAATAAAAAAAATTCTTAATTTTTATGTAATTACTGAACCTTTTATGTGTATTGATACGAAGCACATCAGTTATCACACACAGCATTGTTTGTAAAAACACAATAAATAAAAATACAAAACACACGATATGGTTACTCAATTCGGTATTCTATCACCTACGTTTGGAGGGCCATGCCTAGAGAAAACACTTCACTAACTAAAGACGTGAACATATAAGTTCACCATCTAATCTCAATTACATAAACAGAATCTAAGCAATTCTATGACAAGTAAAATAAATACCTGACTATTTGGATCGACAAACCTTCGGTACGTATATCATAGTCGGATGGATCTTTCGCACATTTTTGAGAAATTGTGGGCATCAATATAAAATCAATAAATAAGAGATAACTCTTGTGTGTTGGGTGTTATATTCAACTTTGGTCGCATGATCTCATTTATAGGAAATTACTTGTTCTAATCCTATAATGATTCGGTCATACTTCAAATCTTGTTTATTTCATTGATGTCTAGTTGTAATAGACAAACAACTCCTAATCCAACTCAAAATAAGTATAACTCCATAATTGCTAAATCCCGTGTAAATTGCGGAGTCTACCTTTCTGGTACGAATCCTATCTCACATAGAACTCCTAATCTCGCTAGGATTATTCGAATATGTTATAATGTCACTTTTGGAATACTAAATAATACTATTATCTTTAAATGCATGGTATAGTAGACTTGTACATAATAACAAACTTATAGAGTACATATATCCACACGCACGCTTACATTCTATATAATACCCATGCAGCTTCTTACTTTACTACTTATAGTGAAAGTGGAGCAATTAATAGACACAGAGTAACAATTTTTCTTTAACAAATTTAAATATTAGTCAAATTTCATACTACATTTTCATAAAAGGGAATATATTTTTTTACTTGTTATATGAAAATTGGATATTCCCATGCATAATGCGGTATAAATGACAAGGTTAAAATTATGATATGGTTAAATATGCGTGATGTGTATAATTAATTAATACGAGAATAGAATAATTATGTAAGAAAGTTGGTGACAAAAAATCTAGTATGAAGTAGAAGCTGTTATGAATGAACATTTCTAAAAATATTGTAGATGATTTCTTAGCTCAGAGATTCTGTATATCCATTTAATCCTTGTTTGTAACTATTGGACTCGGACACGCCTTAATGATCCACCTATACTTTACTTGAAGCAATAAGAATCAAATCAAGGTTCAATTATATAAAGAAAAAAATGTTTGATACACCATGTCACTGCAAACCTTTTTCCACGGACTACTTTGCTAAATTGCATGTTTACTTAATCGCTGGACTCATTTTCAACATAAACATACAATCTTTACAAGTACAACAACTTAGTTTTCCTGAAAGAACTAATTCTTTTACTAACCCTAATTTCATGTACAAATACCACACAAAGTACACGTTTTTAGTATGTTTAATTCCATGCCCGCGTGCACATATATGTATAGGAGGAATTAAGATATTTTAACTTGCATCACTATTCGCGAATCAATATACATCAATAATCTTTGTATGATATTTATTAACAAAAAATATATCATAAAGAAGCACATTGTATGTATAAGAGTGCATTTATTTATAAGAAAAGAGTCATGGTTCCTTAAGAAAAAAGTTTGCATTAATTCTATATATAGAGAAAGATCGAGTGAGAATGACAATTGTGCGAGAGAAATGAGAATCGTTTTTAGCTTCTAATGTGATTCGAACTCAGGTACTGCACTCATCCAGTAAGATTGTGCATCTATCCTATATTTTTATAATCAAAAAGCTAAAAATGAATCTCATTTCTCTCCTACAATTGTCACTCATCTGATCCTTCTCTTTTATATATATATATATATATATATATATATATGGAGAGAGAGTGAGAGATACGTTCAAATGAGAATCTTTGTTATCGTGAGAACTATTTTCAATCTTTGGATCGCGCAGATCTATAGAGGATGCATATCATTTATGGATGAATTAATGTAGTTTCTGGGTTCGAATCCCAGATGTAGTGAAATTTTCATATTCTTTTGTGCAATTAAATTAATGGCGCATACATTAATTTTATATGTTCAATGCAGTGTTCTAACATTTTCATAATAAGAAGCATTTTATTTTAACCAACCAACCATATATATATATATATATATATATATATATATATATCCAAATCTTAGGTAATATGTAGTACCCAATCTCATTCATTTATCTTATAAATCCTATGATCCATATTTTTCACATTTTTTAAGTTGATAAGCGCTACTTTTATTGTAGTAAGTGTATAATCGTAACTTAATTTCTTATATGATTCGGAAAAAAAAACATGCATATCTTTAAACATAAAATTGCATATGGTTGAACATAAAACTGCATACGATTACACACAAATATGCGTAAGTGATTTACCGCTCCATACTTTTTTCTCTTGATTTTTTTTACTATTTTTTGTTGCTTGTGACAATGAAGATCCATTAATTTTATGTTAATTGGATTTTTGCCCTTATATGTTGACGGATGATTGATTCGTTTAATTGATTTGAAATTTTGACAACTAGAATGACAAATGGTTGATGTGATTATGCTGAAAAAATTAGGAGATGAGGAGGTTGTGGCGGTTCCGGCGACTGAATTGATCGAATTTTAATTAAGAACGATGGAGAGAGATTCATAGAATTAAGGAAAGATTTTGGGCAGGTTGGAGAAGAAAAAAAGAAAACGAGATATGCAAAAATGAGATATATGCATATGACTAAACATAAATCTAGTTACATATACGAACAAGATACATACATATGCATATATATAAATATAGTCAAACAACATCCTACATATAATAAATCAATATTTTGTATATAATATAACAACATTCTACATAAAGCATGCGGGTCATGGTGATGCATTTTTACAATTATATCCCTTAACGATTCTTAAAATAAAATAAAATAAAAGACGCCCTGCCACGTGTCACCCATCTAGAGTGTCTACATAAACACAATATATGGTTCAAATTTGGTACTAAATACTACCTAAGGACGTGGCAGGACGTTTTTTTTAATCGTCAAATGGTATGACTGTAAAAAAATACATTTTGCATGATCCACATACCTTATGTAGGATGTTGTTATATTATGTGCAGAGTGTTGGTTTATTATATACAAGATGTTCTTTGATTATGTAAATATATTTGCATATGCATTTATTTTTGTTAGTTTATGCATATTTCTATTTAACAATATGAATATATCTCAATCTCACGTACTATTTTCTCTTTTCTCAAATATGCACAAAACATTTCCCTAATTCTATGATCTAATCTCCCTGTTGTTCTCAATCAAAATTCGACCATATCAATCACTGAGACCCACAACCTTCACTATAGGGCTCTTTCTCTCATCTCCTAAAATTTTCCGATGTAATCGCATCAACCATTCGCTGGTCAAATCAACTAGTCACAGTTTTAAATCAAATTAAACGAATCAATTATCCATTAAATCCAGAAATTCAACCAAATAAAATGATAACTACAACGAAAAAATCTGACATAATCAACATTAAATTAATGGATTTTCGGGGCCACAAGCCGCAAAAATCTAGTAAAAAAAGTTTGTAGCAATAAATCGCATGTATATTTGTGTATAATCGCATGCAATTTTATGTTTAATCATATATAATTTTCTGTTTTAACAATATGCATATTTATATTTCAAATTTTATAGCAAATTGAGTTACGATTATACCTTCCTACAATAGAGTATGTGCCAATTAGCTTAAAAATGCGAAAATATCCGGACCGTATGATGTATGAGATGAATATATGAGATTGTGTACTACGTACTAACCGAGATTTGAATATTATATGATATTATCCATATATATATATATATTATTCTTTAAATTTAATAAATATCTTAATATAATTTTAGTAATTGGTCCTTCAATAACCTCAATTTAATATTTACTGTTATTATTAAGTTTTTTTATAGTGTAATTTACATGCAAAGATGTACTCCCTCCGTCCACCAAAAATAGTCTCGTTGGTGAACGGCAGAGGTTTTTAATGCACAATTGGTAAAGTAAGAGAGATAGAGAGACAAAGTGATTGGAGATAGAAAAAATAGTTGATAAAGTACGAGAGAAAGAAAGAAAAAGTGGTTGGAGAGATAAAAAGTGGTGGGTCCTAGTGGTATAAGTTGTAATCAATTGATGTTTAGGGATATTGTGTTGTGAGAAATTTTTCATAAATGGAATTAGACTATTTTTTGTGGACGGACCAAAATGGAAAAATGAGACTATTTTTGGTGGACGGAGGGAGTATTATATAGTTAACAATAAAAAGTGAAGACGGCAAAATTTGTATTAATGATCCATATGTACTATAGCGTTGCCCAACCATCCACATGATCTGAGTTAGGGGTGGGTCGGTACAGTATACCATACCAAAACTGTCATACCGTATACCGTACCGTAAATGCCGGTATGAGTAAATACCATATAGTTACCTTACCGAATTTTCCGGTATGCAGAATTTTCAATACCCTTACCGTACCGTATTTTCGGTATGCCGTACCGAAATCCGGTATACTGTGAATTACGACATACCGAATTTTGGTATGCCGTACCGAAATCCGGTATACCGTGAATTGACATACCGAATTTCGGTGCGGCATACCGTCATACCGAAATCCCGTTTCATACCGAAATTATATAATATTATAAATATTTTTTATATTATAAATATTATATATATATATATACACGGTATGGTAAGATAATATGGTATATATTGTATTATCGATATATACTGTTTACCATATCGTATATATACCGAATTTTCGGTATACCGCGGTATACTGAAATTCATACCGTTACCAACTTACCGTACCGTAACCTTCCGGTACGGTGTCATACCTTACCGAAATTTACGGTATACCGAAATTTCGGTATATTCGGTATTTTTTCGGTACGATAAGTCTGGTATATCGGTATTTCGGTATTTTTCCC
>JAYDZE010501553.1:0-15634 GCA_034509125.1 Monilaria moniliformis
TCGAACCACGTAAATCCTTCGAGCCTCCTTTAAATTCCTGTCACTCACAAACCTCCGGCGGAAATCAGATCGATCAGTAACATTATTTACTTGATGTATTGTCGAACTTGAAATGAAAAACAGGAACAGGAAGGAAAAAGGAATCAGTTGGGAGTACAATTTTTGCTGCTTTTAATAGAAATAAGTATTAAAATAATCTAAAATTCTCTATCATAAATAAGAAGTCGGATATTTGAGTTTTAGGTAGTATGTATTATCTAATCTCATTCATCATTTTTATAGATTCTATGGTCCAGATTTTTTCGAATTTTTTTAAAATTGATGAGCGCTAATTTTACTATAGTAAGGATATAACCGTAACTAAATTTGTTATAAGATTCGAAAAAATATGCATATTATCAAACAAAAAATTACATATGATTGAACATAAAATTCATACCTTATACACAAATATGCATACAAGATTATTGTTCTAGACTTTTTTTCTCTTGATTTTTTTCTTCTGTTTTTTTACTGCTTGTGACATCGAAGATCCGTTAGTTTTATGTTGACTGTGTCAGATTTTTTCCATTGTAGTTATTGTTTATTAATTTATCATTTTATTTGGTTAAATTTGAGGATTTGATGAATAATTGATTCGTTTAATTTGATTTGAAATTTTGACGACTTGATAGACTAGCGATGATGAATGGTTGATGCGAGAAGGAGGTTGTAGTGGTTCCAACGATTGATTTGATCGAAATTTGATTGAGAACAACGAGGATATATTCATAAAATTAGGATTTTTTTGGGTAGAATGGAAAAGATAAGAAATAAAAGAGATACATTAGAATGAGATATATATACATATTACTAAACAAAAACCTACATATACTAATCAAGATATATGCATATATAAATATATTTATATAATCAAACAACATCCTGCATATAATATAAGAACATCCTGCATATGACTCATATGACATGCAGATTATTGAGAACGTATTTTTACAATTATATTATTTGACGATTTTTTTAAAAAAGCAACCCGCCATATGCCATCCATCTGGAGTGTCCACATAAACAAAATAATAGCTCAAATTTAGTACTAAATAGTACTTAAGGCTTGGATACTTGCCTTTCAATATACCAGAGTTCTTGATTACTCAAAGAGATAATTTTTAAAATGTTGTATTTGCAATAAATCAAATATTTTTTATATATAAAAAAATCGATTCAAAATTACAAGTTTGATGCACTAATTTGTAACTAGTCCAAATTTTCATACATAACATTAAGACATATATTAAGAAAATAAAAATCTATCTTTATAATCTTATTAATTATTATAATAAATACATATATACAAATAATTACAAAAATTTTAAAAATATTAAATAATGATAAATTAGAAAAACTGTCATAATTATATTTTTAATTTTTTAAATGAAACACTAATTAGGAAATAATTTTTTTTTAGATAAATTTTTATTTGGAAACGGAGAGAGAACTTAATGGAAAAGGTTAGACAAGAAAGCATGTGGATCCCACTTCCCACGACATAAAATATTATAGGTGAAGAATAATCAATTTCTAAATAATGCCAACACTAAAACATGGTTAGAAGGTAGATAATTTTGCAGCGCATTCACAAATCAATAAAGAATTTTCTTGTTATACTAACATAACAATTAATTGTTTGTTACCAAAATATTCCACTCCTCCTAGTGATAAATATTTTTTTATTTATTTTTAATATTGAAAAGTAGAATTTTAGTTAATAAGACTTTATTTTAAATAAAACTCAAGATCAACAATGGCTATTATCGGTAATCGACGAAGAATCGTCATGACATCTTGGCACTTGCCCATACACACACACACGTGAGGTGTTAGTGTTTTTCGTTTAAATCAATTTTCTAAAATACATTTAAATATAATTTAAACTTCAAAATTATTATAAATAGAAAAATGGATAGCTACAATATTAACTTGAACTTTCTATTTTTTGTAATGTTAATGGTTGTAAAATATGCGAATTTTGGCTTAATCCCACCTGTGGATATGACCTTCAAAAAGTAACATCAATTTTACTCCTTGACAAAACTAATGAGACTATGTGAGTGCTACTTTACCATGAGTTTCTCCTATAAATAATAAAGTAATTAGAATCTATTATTGTTTATTTAAAATTGACTAAATTTTAATTAGATTAATTAATTATTAATTAGCACTTTTTATTTCATGTGGTCTATTCATTATAATTAAAGTACTACATCGTACGAGGACGGGACCACTACACCGCACGCAGACGGGATAGCTACACTACCACTACGCCGTACAAGTGAAAAACTATATCATACGTAGACAAAATTTGAACCTAAGACCTTTCACTAATAAGAATTTTTGGATGCCTAAGCATTGTCACTTATGCGTGAACACTCACGAGAGATCAGTTGTTACTCTTTGTGTAATTTTCACACTAGTATGAATATTTGAGTAAATGAATTGTGCGGCAATAAGAATTGTACACACGCACATATTGTCTAGTAAATAAAACAATATTGTTCCGAATATGTATGTTCTTATAATTAAAAGGAAAATATGAAATTGGTAGTAGTGTCACGTTCTTGTGTGCACGTACATAATTAAAATTAATTCATTTAAATGGTTCAATTTCATCTCTCTAAACATATTTTGACCATTAAAGAGAAAAGAAGAAAGAAATTAGTATTGGACAAGCCAATTGACTATAGAGAACTTAGTCGACACGATGATGCACAATTTTACCATATTAAGTGGGGAAACATTATTGATCATTTAAAAAAAATAAAAACTCTAACAACTTTCGAAAAATAATTTAGTTTAGATGGTAAATTTAAAACGCAAATAAAAACATTCAACTATCTTTAAAAAAAAAACTATCTGAATTTGGATTTGTAGATAAAATTATCCCTAAAAGAAAATCCAAAATGCTGAAGTGACGTTCACACTCACGTATCAAAAATCAAATTTGTCTACTCTCTCTCTCTCTCTCTCTCTCTCCATAAACAGGCACACAGGTATTCGCATCATTTCACAATTACATTAATCACATACAGAAAAATATGTCAGCATGTTGCCGCCGTCTGACCTCCCCTGCCGCGGCGGCGGCGGTTCACCACATTCAACTGCGCATGTCGTCCAACAACTTTTTGCAAGTTAATCACCGCAAATTCTGGCGAAGGAGAGACGCACACGCAGTTGAGGTGGTGCTGAGGTCAAGGCGGCTGGTGATCGAAGCGGCAGCGGCGGGAGGAAAGGAAGAGGATGAACTGAGGAAGAAGGGGAGGCCGCCGCCGCGGTGCTGCTCGCTCGATCGAGACGCGGTGGCGGCGGAGGAGGTGAATTGTGGAGTCGTTGATCGGAGGACAGAGGTGGTGATTGCGACGGTGGCGACGGTGGTTCTCGGTGTGGCGAATCGCGTGCTTTACAAGCTCGCATTAGTTCCTCTCAAGCATTACCCCTTCTTTCTCGCTCAGCTCGCCACTTTCGGGTAACTCTACAATTCTTCCTTTTTAAATAAATCAAAAATATGTTTCAAAACTTCAAATTATATGTTTAAAATTCTAAACAAGTTTTTGTTTCGGAAATTGATTGTTGAGTACACGATGTTTTCTGGAAAAGCTGAGCCCACATTCAATTTGAGTTCAGCCAATAAGTTATTATAAAAGTAAATGCTATTAGAATTTTAACAGGAAATCTGGGCGGCGTGAATTCGTTTGGGTTCTGTATTCTAGAATATTAATGTGTATTTAGAGAATACGTACTTGTTTTTTGCAGAGTCTGATTTATAATTTTAAAATGTATTTCAATTACTTAGTATCAACAGATAGATTGGAATATCGTTGCATTGGAAACTGGAAATGAAAAATAAATGGCGTGAGAATAAGGAAAGAAAACTTTGTGATGGAACGCAAGTGAGAAGTGACAAATGAAACCGCGGCCGGCGAAACTGAAGGTCGAAAAATTGAGAACACGTGTGGGGGTATGTTTGTCCTTTTGCCACTCATGAGATTTGGAATCAAGCGTAAACAAGATATTTCTTGGTTGAACGCGAGGACGGAGTGTGTCGAGTGCTATGAATGATTGCGCCTCGCACGCTAGTCCCACCATTAAGATGAGAGACAGAGAGAGAGCGAGAGAGAGAGAGACAGAGAGAGAGAGGTGGTGTGCCCGATGGCTTTTCTTAATTGGATTAAATTAATTATAACCACAATGATTAGACATATGGACATGTGATTTATTAGTATTCTTGATTAACCAAGTAGAGCTGATCTATTACATTTACACCGCGATTCAATAATCCGTCAACTCTTATGTTATAATAGGTGTTTCCTTTCTTGTTCAGTACATATATTGCTGCTGCTCCTGCTGTTTGCAGGTGTTGGGTATAATTTGGAATGGTGGTATAAAATTAAGGCCTTTCAGCTTTAGAAAAAGGCTAAGGCTTGGGTTTCGTGCACTTTTATATGAAAAGGACATGAGAGTTTGCCTATATGAGGATGGTGCTAGATAGGGGTCCCCTTTGAAGCAGGACCGTTGGTGGTGAGTCGGATTTGGAGTTGGGTAACCCCACATAGGACAGCTACATAGATTCCCTTTGCATTTTCTCCTCTCCATGTGCTTCATATTTTCGTAAGTGTCAGCCTCTATACTTCTATGGCATGTGGTACCTGAAAAAGATGTTTGCTCTTTCCATTCTCCGAATTTCATGCCTCTCAATCTCGTTATTCCCTATCAAAGTAACTTGAATGTGACAATCTAACTAGTTAGAATAATTTTGACTACGGCATTGTATGCTTTGGTTGATTTTTCCACATACGTCTCCTTTTCAAGAAAGGCATATAAGCTAGCCATCCAATTGGCGTAGCTAAATTCTATTCCTTAAGTAGTAGGATCATAATTAGTGGCGGACTTCCCACGCTGAGAAGTGATAAGATTTTTGTTTGAAGAACTAATGCATATTTTACTTTATGACTAATGCTATATATTGGCAGTATTATTGAGTTATGATTATATAAGTACAAGCCAGAGGCTTTAGGAGTACGGTGCAATATCTGTACTATTACTGCGACTATATCATTAGTTGTATCGTTTAAGCTTTCACTGTTTTAAGCATTTCATTCTGATACGGAATTAACTGGAAACAATTGTAATTGCTAATTGGCGAAACCGACTTTTACGTGCGGAATAAGTTATTTACTATTGGCTTTATAGAAACAAGATACCTGTACAGAATCTGGATAAATAATTAATGGAAGAATGCTAGAATCTACTCATGATTTTTCTTTTCTTCTACTGATTTTTCTCACACTCGTGGCTAATGTAAATCATAGTTTTACTAATTGTGATCCATTCACATATTCCAGGTATGTAATTGTATACTTCTCTATCTTGTATCTCCGGTATCAAGCTGGCAAGGTTACTGATGAAATGCTATCATTGCCGAAATCACCGTTAATTGCTATTGGCCTGTTAGAGGCTTTAGCAGCAGCATCTGGGATGGCATCAGGAGGTAATTTATTTATGATAATTTGAGGCATCCTATATCCTTATTCTGGCAACCATCGTGATTTAGTGATCCTTTCAATGGTTTATAGTCCATCTTTTGGTCGTAATGCAGTTCTTTTGTCTGTTGCCAGCTTTTGTGACTTGAAGTAATCTGGGTTTATCCTATTGCATTGATCTCTGTTGCCTATATGCCCCAGAATGTGCATAATAGGCAGTTTAAACTTCATAAAGTTTTCTTCACAACCCATATGCATAATATCAAAATGGGTTAGCATGAAAGCTGATTGCTTGCCTTGAGCAATTTGCAGTTTATTCAACAATTTCAACTGTTACAATCATATGCTTAGTTTATCAAGCGAGTAGTTTTCTCCTTTTGTTTTAAAATTGTAATTGATGGATGAAAATCTTCCTATTGTGTGCTCATATAATTTTTTTACTTAATTTTGTTAATAGTTTCGAGTTTTTCTTACTTAACAGCAACTAACAAGTGAATTTGTCCTGATTTAGTGCATACTAATGGTTTTTCCTTATTGAAACAGCTGTTCTTCCTGGGGCAGCAATTCCCATACTGTCTCAGGTAACTCTAAACTGATTATTCATTTTCTGTTGGCATCAAGTATATAGGTTGCAGTGAAAACTAAAACAACTGATGTAGTGAGTGTTCTGTACTCTGCATGGCTGATTACGTGCTGTATGGTCTCTCAGATGGATGACTGCAGCCTTGCGGATATAATAGGGAATTAGTATACAGCACTGAATCGATTGAGATCTCTGAGAATTATAATATCAAGGAAACTGTATTTGCTTTCATAGTAATATTCTCGAAGTAGAAATCCTGATATACTTCACATAATTTAAATTAGCCACAGTGATATCGCTCTTATTAATAGCTGTCTCGATTTAGGTCTAGGAATTAGTAGGTACTCGACAGATTAACTGTTTGGTATCAATGCATGTGTTTGTTGTGTGTGTGGATGTTTATGCTGTACATTTTGTTACTCTCTCTCTCTCCCCCCTTCTTGGTTCTTGGGGTGGGCGGGGAGTGTGGAGATTTGCTTGACACAACTTTCAGGACAATGTCGAATGGCATGTTAATTTTTGTTTATCTGTAATTCTTTGCAGAGTTTTCTTGTCTGGCAACTTGGTCTTTCGTATATATTTCTTAAAAGGAAATATAGATTCAACCAGTTGTTCGGTTGCTTTCTGGTAGCAGCCGGAGTTGTAGTAACTGTTGCAAGGTAATTCGCTTTTTTCTGTCAAACTACAGAAAGTATATAAGACTTGCAAATGTAGGCAAGTAACCTCAGAAAGCTCCTGGAGACTCGGTTATAAATATTAGAACCATAATCCAGTTTATTTAACGCCCTCTGAAATATTGTGAACCTTGATATGACAATCATTTTAAAACAAATCCTGAACTTGAGTATTCCGATTATAGTTTAATTTGTTTTTCTATTATAATATAATATTATATTATATCTAACAGTAACTAGTATAAACCTTCTATAGGCATAATTAATATTTAATTATTATAGTAGAAAACATTTAAAAAATAAAATATAACACTAATAATTATACAAGGAAAAGTGGAACAAATTATTAAAGGCTTAAAACATGCTTATAGGCATAAATTCCATACTTATTGAGGTGTTTGAATTCATTTTGGTTTTTCTAATATAATATTATGTCATATCTTGTTCTTAATGATATAGGACATTTAAACGGAGGTATCAAATTATATGTTAGATAGTATGTGTATATAGAGCATATATCTAGTAAGAAAGCATAATAATATATTTAAAAATTAGGGTAATTAACATTATGGTATACTAAAATTTCCTTGAGTTACTATAACATTATATTAATAGTTAAACTTGTTTTATCGTCAGTGGAGATAAAATAATAATTTTACTATATTACTTTGTATAATAAATGCATTTAGGCATATAAACTATAACTTTCTAGTTTTGGGTGTACTCACAGACACACACACACACACACACATAAATATATATATTGCATCTTTCTGTTTAAAATTTATCCATAGTATGAAGTGATTGATATATATCACCTCGTTTCATATCTTAGATGCCTTAAAAATTATGGTACGAGTTGGCCACTTACCTCTTTTAATAGCTTCACTGATAGTTTGACTCTATTTGATTTCTACGCATCATCAATTATATATTGTCACTATTTGCATTTGCAGTGGCTCAGGTCCTGGATCACTGATGACAGCTGGGTTATTTTGGAGTATTTTAATGATTATTTCGTTCTTCTTACAAGCTGCTGATACAGTCTTGAAGGTAATTTAGCTTTCCTTTTGGACAATAAGCTTGTCCTATTTTATTGTTTTCTGTAATTTCTCTTACTCAAGATGTTCACTTTTTTTTTTTTTTTTTTTTGCAGGAAGTAATATTTTTGGATGCTGCCAAAAGATTAAAGGTACACATGTCAGTATGTTCTTCACCTAAAACAAATTTGTAAATAACAAGACAAAAATGATATGACTTAGTTACTAGATGAATTCAAGTAACTAAGGCTTAACTCAGACCTACAAAATAGACTACATGAAACATGCAATATAGGTTTATTCAGGTTGTCTCCAGTAATTCGCAGGACTTCCGAGTTCATATAAATCAGAAAAAGTAACCAGTTAACATGCTCTTCAAATAAGAAGCATAAAAAAATCTGATATCTGATTTTACTTAATTTAAATATTCAATTATACCTATGTGACATTTGTTGCCCTGATGGCAGGGAGGTTCGATGGATCTATTTGTTGTAAACTCCTTTGGATCTGCTTACCAGGTTAACTTTTAAGTTATAGAGTTAGAATCCTATAAAGTTGTGGATACATGTACTTCAATTTTACCACAAGCCTGACACTTTCAAGTGCATGAACAGGCTGTTTTCATTTGCCTGCTCCTCCCGTTTTTGTCAAACCTATGGGGCATTCCATTTAGTCAACTGCCAAGTTATCTTAAAGATGGTGCTGCCTGCTTTTTGAATGCTGGTACCATGTTAAATCGTAAGTCATGGTCTTCTCATGATTAATTCTGCAAGAGTTATTCCTGAGCCATATATATGCTTGTTTGTGTGCTTGTTTGCTTTTTCTGGTAATAACAAATAAAACCCTCCTTTCAATGTTTTAGCAACTCCAAAGTACAAATATTGCTCCACTAAACTACAACAATAAAAAATATTGTTTCCCGGAATATAGAATAATAAAAAATAGATGAAGATGATATATGAGCAAAGATGTATTGCACATGTGGAAATAGGTGTATTTTGTTTTGCTGGTCAGGTGTTATTCTTAAACATTTAACTGCTTCTGATCACAGGATGTAATGGTGCACCTTTACTGCCGTTGCTATTTGTCATTGTCAACATGGGTTTCAACATATCATTGTTGCATCTGCTCAAGATCTCTTCTGCTGTGGTATCTTGTCTTGCATCAACAGTTTCAGGTTGGTTGATTATTCGAAGTTGTGCCTTTTACCCCTCAAGTACACCTCCGACTGTGCATGTTAACTTTCTAATCATCAGTTAGTCAACGAATTCATTTTGAACTCTGGAAGGCAAAATGTTGAATAATCTGATCCTTAAGAAAGTCATGTTTCTGCGAAATCCCTTTCTTAAGAGTTTCAGTAGTCCTCAGTTAAGTAACTAGTGACCACAACTGGCTTTTTCCAGAAGCAACGGTTAGAAAGTTACTGGCCTACTAAGTTTTAGTAAATTCTCCTTATTATCTGCACTATCAAGGTTTTATGGATAACTTGTGCTGCAATAATCCTTGAAATTGACTTTCTTTCTTTTTATGGCATCTTATACTCTGCACTTTGTTTTGTTATTAGTGCCAATATCGGTGTATATGTTTACATTGCCGCTGCCGTATCTTGGGGTCGCCTCCTCCCTTCCTTCCGGCTTTGTAACAGGCGCTATTGTCCTTGTCGCGGGTCTACTGGTTTATCTCTGGACACCTGCACCAAATTCGTCGAGCAGCCCTTCTCTTATGAACTAGGCAATAAGCAAAAGTTGCCTCCAAAGACTGACATATACATACTAGTGCATTAATTTGGTCGAGAGCGAGGAGACTAAGTGGTGCATCAACAAAAGAAGGCGAAAATAACCTACAACGAGAGTCTCATATGGTGGCTTTGCTAATCTCCCTAATTAGGAGAGAATTAAGTCATTTTGGTGGTGCTAACTGGAGATGGCGATTCATGCAAATACACAGAATCCCATGACTCGTAAGTCGTAAGGGTAGTGGTACAACACCAATCCCATAGAGGGAGCTGGATAGTATGATTTGTGATCTTGATTTGTACAATTTTTCTGAATGTTCAATGGACCATTTCATATACACATAAATGTATGTGCCCAAAATTTATTTGACTTGCTTAAAGAAGCAAATAATGTTTGACAAAGACACCCGGCAAATTTGAGAAACAAATAGTTGTATGACTGCATCACGTGGGACTTGTGATTTAAAAATAATTGAACTAATGTATCGATATTTTATTGCTCTTTTTTTTTTTACAAAAGAAATAACTAAAAAGATTTAAAAAAGAAAAAGAAAAAAAGAGCGATGTGGTTGTGATTACGTGAAATGTCTCAATTTTCTATTTAATTAATTTTGGTTGTGATTACGTGAAATGTCTCAATTTTCTATTTAATTAATTTTATCCAATTAAAAATGGGATAAATATCACTTTAAATTCTAAATTATACTTATTTTATAAAAAAGTCCTGAACTATAAGAAATATCTAATCAAATCTTAAACTACCAACTTTGTACAAAAAATATTATGCGTCTATTTTTTGGGTCTCAAAATGTTGATGTAACTGGTCATTTTTTAAGTATTAGAGCACAAAATTACTTCGTTTTTTAGCCATGTCATTTAAAAGATAAAAACAAAAACTATACAGTAGCATCCGGTGAGCTACGTCGAGATTTCAGGAGGAGGGGATTAAAAATGGGTACAAGATATTTTTAATACAAAATCAATAATTTAAAATTTAATTAAATATTTTTATAGTTTGAAATATTTTTAATAAGAAGGGTTTAAAGTGATATTTACCCATAAAAATGCCACACTTAAAATTTATTAACTAATTTGTTAATTAGTTACAGCTATCTAAAATCATCACACATTTTAAAATTAATTCTGAACTATTGATTTTAACCTATCAATTTTAATTAATCAATACTCAAACTATGAGAAATTGTGCACATCTAACCTTAAACAAATTTTTGATATTTAAAAGCTGAGTAGTACCGTTGAGAATTTTCACCACCATCAAAATTCAATTTAGAGATATTTTGTTCAAATTTTTAAATCCATATCAAATCTGCAAACAATTCACTCGACATTCAAGTATTCGAACTTTATCTATAAATAAATCTGCATAGTTTCCTATAATTTTGGTATTAATTAATCAAAGTCAAAAGTTTGTAATAGATTTGAAAAAATTATGATAGTTTTCCATAGATTTAAGTCATTTAACTATGTACCCATCAATTTTGTGGATTTTAAGCAAGGTATTAATCAAAGTCGAGTCATCATATAGTTAATTTATGAGGCTATATAAGTGTACTTTTATGTTATATTTTTTTTTTCGAGTTACGATTTACACATATTTACTTGAGGTAACTCGAACTACTGAGCTATTAATTGGAGTCAAAGCGTCTTATGAAAGAAACTGTAATTGAATAACGTGTTGCAACTTAAAAGATAACGCTTTAAGTTCTAATTCTAATTAGCGTGTTCTACTGCATGATTAGGGAAAATCGAAAATTCCAATTCCAACACCAAACACATACTCTCCTCTACTTTTGCAATTGCACATCGATCGAATCAAGAAATTTGTGAGCATGTCAAGAATTTCATCCATTCACCTTCCCCCCTTCGTTTGTCGTTTTCCGACGCCTATCTTTGCTCTTCTTCCGGCGCTCATTCTTCCATCCTCGCCGCTGCCGATTTCGCACCGGAGAACCGCGTATTCTTCGCCCATTAATCGTCGCTATTCTCTGTTTTTTAGCTCTAAGTCCATTCGGTTTCCGGGAATGTTCGCTCCTGACAGCAATCCCAATGCAACAGGTCTGTCAACGCGCTTAATTGGCGCCCCTACTATATTTTCTTATGAAATGATTAATTTCATTTGAAGCTCTGGTGCTCTTTTTGTAATTTCATCCCTTGCAGTACACTGGTGCTCTTTTTGGAAATATAGTCTTCAATTTTTTAGTTGCCGAAACTGGTAGGAATTGTGTCTTTGATAGAATATGAGAATCCCTTGGAGTGGATTCAAACTCCAAACAGATATCCAGATAAAGAATTGCAGGAGGATTGAGCAAGAGAAAGAGAGAAGGGAAAAACTAGAATGTTTGATTGCTTGATACCTACTTGTCTCAAGGACTACAATATATATAGTCTACCAACAAATCTAGCTAAATGCATGGAAAGGGGAAACGTGGGTGCTAACCTCAACAAATCTAGCTAAATGCATGGAAAGGGGAAACGTGACATGCGAGAATAATGCAACAACTAGCTAACAATACTTATTTTGCATGACTAAGTCAATAACCCTAGGCGACAAAGTCTTCAAGACGTTTGGGCCTCTGCGTCGTACGAGTCGAGCGGCGCGCCTGCTGCACTTGGGCTTGGGCTGTCACAGAGTTGGGTTGAGGAGGTTCTTCGTGAGCTGAGCCGAGCTTACTAGCTGATGCTACTACATTGGGCGTAGGACTTGTAGTCGTATCATCCGTAGGACTTGTAATCGTATCAGTCTTGTATTGCTTGTGCTTGTAGTAAGATTCTGTGTTTTGAGTATCGGCGTAAGAAAACTACTTCTCTTTGGCTGTATCGTGTTAAACCCTACTAAAATCCTGTTCCCATCACGGCGTTTGTGGTGTTTGTGAATGGTCAAGAGATGCAATAAATGACTTTGCGCTGTATTTCCGTTTTGATTGAGAATTTGAGTGCACTTGAATTGGATATGGTCTGTTTTTGTATTATCTTCAGCTTCATTCAGCACCTCGAGCAGCTCTGAGGCTGGAAGAGAGATTTTAGTTCAGCATTTGCTTGTCAAAGAAGAGGACCAGAAGCTTTTGCTTGAGCTGCAGAAAAGAGCTGCTGAGGGTTAGTTCCTGTATTTTCATTGTCCAGCTGGAATTATAAGAATGCACACACAACAACAAAACAACATTACGTGGATTAGCTGCAGAATTTCTATTTCAAGTCTTGATTATAGAAAAGCAAACCTTTCTTATGATGTCTTCTATGTTTTCACTACCCAGTCCCCCAAAACCTCCTTTGTTTGCAAATCTACTTCTTATAGTAGAAAATATACAGAATATCAGTGCTTACTATGTATATATGGGGTGCCATTTGTAGACTCAGAGTGCTACGTTCAAAATGTAAGCTTTTCGCATGATGTCGCTACTTTGAATATTTTTTTTGTGAATGCTAGTACTTGATAAGCTTAAAAGATTTCTTCATTTTCACGTGTCATTTGGGTAAAAAAAGCACTTGTTACATTCAGGAGAGGACTTGAGTGATTTGGCTGTAGAACACTCTATATGCCCATCGAAAGAGGAAGGAGGTATGCTCGGTTGGGTGACAAAGGGGCAGATGGTATGCTATTTATGTTTATATGTGCATCTCTGAGTAGTTTCAATCAGAATAACGGTGAAAATGCTTTTTCATGAAAGATAACTAAACTGACATTTTCCGTTAGAACTCTTGAAATATGCAATAAACTTGGTCTAGATTTCTTTATGTAAATGGGTCAAGAATTTATCTTTGGAATTTCTAGCACTTCTGACGTTGTGTAATGATGATAAGAAACAGATGTAGTTTCTCATGTATGAGTCAAAATGTGTGCAATTTAGAAGTGGCTGATGTAGGAGAGATGTTGGATGTTGAAGTATCAATCAGAGTAGTTTAAAATCAGGCCATGTCTTGTCAAAAGAGCCACTTTTTGCAATATCCCAACTTGTACGTTGTATAAATGACTGCTCCAGTCAATCTATCTGTATACTTTTTGTTCATATTGATGGGATCTGTAATTTTGGTTGTCTGAAACTTCTTCTTCTTTGTGAGATATATCAGGTGCCAGAGTTTGAGGAGGCTGCATTTAATGCTCCTTTAAATAAAATTGTGAGGTGCAAGACTAAATTTGGGTGGCATTTATTGCAAGTACTGTCTGAAAGGTATTGTTGACACTCTAAATGTAATCGAAACTTATGTTTGCAAGAGTTGGATATGTCAATTCCTGAAATAAAATTCCCTCTCTTAACTTGCAGAGAGGAATCGGTGCTTGCAGACATTCAGCCTAGTGAACTCCACGAGAAAATGCAAGATCCATCTTTTCTTGAAGAGGCACAGCTGATTGACGTCAGAGAACCAGATGAAGTGTATGTGTATAATTTTCCTCATGATACATTTCAAATTACACCAGTAAATTATAACAAAGATAAGTGCGTGGTTGAAAACAACAGTTTAGGAGGCGTATATCTTCAAACATTCTTAACAACAACATATTGATGCAACAAAATATTACTGATGTAATCTCAAACGTCTTTTACAAATCTTACACCAGTGTGATATTTATAAAGATGAATATAATCTCAAATGTATTTTAGATGATACTCATTAGATTCTTGAAACTGGGTAACTAAATGGACGAGAGTTATTCCAAACTTCCAGTAGTACATGATGATGGGTGAAATATATTACTATTTCTTGGGACATGTCTATCAATAACAGGGCCATAGCCTCGTTGCCTGGTTTCAAAGTTCTTCCACTTCGCCAGTTTGGAAATTGGGGACCAGAAGTTGCAACAAAGTTTGACCCAGAAAAGGATACCTATGTTATGGTACGTACATCATGTTAGCCAGCCCATTGCGTTAAATGCAATTTGCTTCTGTAATGAAACTATTTTGGCAGTGCATGCCGTTGCTTAAAAACCCTTAGATATACTTATCTTAAACTGCCTGTTTAAAGTGAATGATTTCCTGTATTTGTGAATTTTGCTGCCATTCATTTTGTTATTACATGGATCCTACTTAATTTTCCTCAAAAAATAAAAAAATTATTCTGGTGATTTATATGTCATATATGTTTCTGTTTGGACTTTTATGGTGGACACTGAGTATCTACTCCTCCCTTTATGGAAACTTAAGGTTTATGAACATCTATGTTTTGGTGACTGTTCCCAATCGGTGCATGAATCTTCACTTCAAGTATTTGCATGTTTGTACCCAGACTAGCTTCTGGATAATTTTTCCTCCTCCAATCTTCTCATATTTGTATATCTTTGCCCTTTGGCTTATTATCTAACAGAAACATATCATCTCTAATGCAGTGTCATCATGGTGTGCGGTCATTACAAGTTGCTCAATGGTTGCAGACACAGGTAACCCCTTTGTGGTAACACTAGCTTCAGTTCAGAATCCAATAAAATATACAAATGGAAAATTATGCCGAAAGAATACCCACTGATCACTATAGTTGTCTAGATTGAAAATTGATACACTTAAATTTCAGTTGCGCCAATTTCATTCAAACAACTGAAAATTGAAATATCATCTTTCGTGGTTGATGCAAAAATGGTATTTCAAATGTCAAATCCGTCATTGTTTTGTCGTGGTTGCTTATTTTGGCAAGTAGTCATATTCCTGATTACTGTATGCTTGCGTTGCGTGGGAGGCATATTGATGATCCTGGCTGATGAAGAAGTCAGATCGTTTCTTTTCATCGCCTTGCTGCTAAGTTTTCTCTTATTGTTATCTTGAAACAATTTTACACAAAGATTAGAATTATCGTTGGTTTATAATTAGATGTGGTCTGAACTGACAGGGTTTCAAGAGAGTATTCAATGTGACCGGAGGCATTCACAGATACGCTGTAAAAGTGGACTCATCCGTTCCTACCTACTGACCACTCACTTCGCTTAATTATTTCATAGGCTGTTAACTACTGAGAAATATGACAGTGAAACTTTAGATTTTGATTGTGGCTTAAAATCTTTATTCGTTTGTTGCATCGTTCTTTCAATACATTATAAAATGGGGGGGGGGGGGGGGGGGGGGGTT
>JAYDZE010501664.1:0-15633 GCA_034509125.1 Monilaria moniliformis
ATCCTTTCGGGCCGCTTCTTGCCTTTGAGCAAACAATGCTCTCTTCGGGTCTGTGGGACATGTGATCGTTTTCACAATCACCGGCCACTTCGGATATATGCCGTCGGCCAAGTAGTAGCCCATGTTGTATCTTCGCCCATTGGAACTGTCGCGAGTTTAATAACAATTTTTTAAATAAATGAGAGAGTAAAAACTTTGTCGTCAATGTGTGTTGTTAGAGCATGTACAATGCATGCTCTTCAGCGCGTCTCATATGGACGAGAAGGAGGTGGGACGCTATAAAGGGGCTGGGGCGGGACGAGCATCGCTCAAGAGAGAGCTCGGTTGCCAGCTTTCACAGTGATGGTCCCTATAACATTTATGAAATTAGGTTAAAAAGAGGCGGGTGTCGCAGATGATGTATTTATCTCTCTCTCGCATTGTACCTGTGACCAAGGGTTTATTGAAGGGATGGTGAAGGCGCCGACTCAGTCGCCCAATCTATTTTACTAGTCATTAAGATAAAAGTTAATAATTCTTACAATTTAAACCTTATGTTTATACTATTCATAATAACGAATCTCTTAAGATGGGGATTGATATTGTTCAATTTTATCTATAATTTATAATTATTTATTTTAAATTGATCTAACTGTATTTTGTTTATATTTCACAATTAAATGCATCATGCAATTTCATTTTATTTTGCTCACAATTCACAACCACGAAACTTATTGTGAATCAATCACATTTTATATATAATTTTCAACCATGAAATTATTATTTTTTGTCGTGAATTAAAGACAATATAATACCTTAAACAAAAAATAACTAATTTTATTTTATTTATCTTTATAACAATAAACTGGATATTTTAATATGTTAAACAACCAAAAATAATAACTTTTGGTTTATTCAATTATGTCTATATTCTTATACTCAAAATAATGGCAAATTGGTCCATCAAGTCTATTTAGATACTAGGTCTCTGGAACACTCGGGAGCACACTCGAGAACCTCCATAGTTGTCGAATTCTCTCTAATCTTCACCGCCGCCTAACCAAATTCCCCAATTTTCTGCTGTATAAATACTTCCTTCTGCTACCCGATCCACCAAAGAACAAAGCAATCGAACACCATTTCACAGAAACTCGCACACATCAAATCCAGTAATTACTCAACAGTCTGAAATTGCTAAAAGAATGTCGCTTATCCCCAGCTTTTTCGGCCACCGGAGCTCCGATCCCTTTTCCCTCGATCTTTGGGACCCTTTACGCGACTGGCCCGTCGCCTCCGGAAACGAGACGTCGCAATTAGCGGCGACCCGCATCGACTGGAAGGAGACACCGGAGGCCCACGTGTTCAAGGCGGATGTGCCCGGCCTCAAAAAGGAGGAGGTGAAGGTGGAAGTTGAGGAAGGGAATGTGCTGCAGATAAGCGGCGAGCGCAGCCGTGACAGGGAGGAGAAGAATGAGACATGGCACCGCATCGAGCGGAGCTCCGGCAAGTTCCTCCGCCGCTTCCGGCTGCCGGAGAACGCCAAGATTGATCAGGTGAAGGCGAATATGGAGAACGGGGTGCTGACCGTGACGGTGCCCAAGGCAGAACTTAAGAAGCCTGAGGTCAAGGCCATTGATATCTCAGGCTAAGAAACTCAGGCGTATGTATGATCTGTGAATAAATAACAAGTGTGTTTTTGTCTGATGGAAGTTGAAGTTTTGTTGAGTCTATGGGATGTGTCATATTATGAAACTACATATTGTGTGGGTCAGAAATAAATATTTTGTGAATTTTGTTTATTGATGTTTGCATCTTTATATCCAACAGTAGTATTCGTCATCTATACAAAAGTGAGTGATTTTGGTAGTAATCTCAATTCTTCCAACTTCCCACTGAAAAACACAGAAAGAGCAAAAGAGATTGCACTTTTGAAAAATATACTATAGTTTGATCATCTATCACAAATTCTTTTTGAGAATATTATAAAGAGTGAATTTAACTATTACCATCCATCACTACCAAAATATAGTATATCAAGAGTTCTTGGCTCAACTTTCAATCATTAAAAAACTCGTAACAAAAAAAACACACAAGAATTTTAAGTCATTATCAACTTTATTGTTTCTTCATCTGTGCTACATCCGCCTGCTCAGTGTTCCCAGAGGATACCAACGATTGATCAGCTCGGTAACAGTTACTTATTTGCATTCATTCAGTAGGAAAAAGCATTTCCAAAATACATATACAAGCATTAGTAAGCTGTGATAATAATGAAGGTATGAATCTAGACTCAATTATAGGGTGTTTCCAATTATAGGAAATTCCCTCAAAAAAGATTATGCTGCTTGAATGCAACGAGTACACGGTATTCTTTAGTAAAAGGCGAAAGAATAGTTCGCTTTGTGCTCACTGCGCAGCTGCTTGAATCAATTGCTGCAGATGAGGGAGACTTTATTAAGTTGTTTCCCATCCAGTTTGGTTATTGTTTGATGTGGGATATATGATCTTTTTATTGTCTTTTGGCACATCTCTCCTCTTTGAAATATGATATAATTGTGCTAGCAATGCAACACTTGATTGGTAGTTCTCAAGCATTTCATGCGAAGATAGTTTGATTATATATTCTCTTTTGGCAAATAATCTTTTAGACTAATTGAATATTCCTAAATACTATCCATACATCCAAACCGAGTCATGTCTTGTCTCGGGTTTAAGAGAATGGAGGTCCTTTTGATCACTGATCGACTATAATTAGGATTAACTATGAAGAAAGATGTCATGTGTTAATTTATTTTGGCAAGGGAAAAGATGTGAGTTAGAATAGTTTCTCTTGGTACCCAATGTGTTGCTCTCTGTTATGATAGTACAAACTTTTTCCTCCATGATGAGTTGAAACTCTTCCTATGGTATCGAGGGCATAGGTTATTTAATATTTCCAATAATGATATGGCATTCCAGGGTCATATGCATTGAATTTTAAGCTCCTCTTACTCACACTAATTGATTGAATGTTTTCATGCACAATTTGATCACACATATGTACTGAATCGATTAATTTCAATACAAAGTAAAGTTTTATCTCACAACTCGTCCAAGATGACAAATTGGTGTCAACATTCTTTCCTTCCCATTTCTTACAATATGTATATATAGCTTTCCCAATTCTTAGTCTTTTAATTAACATAGTAAAAGAAACAAAACAAATTGTATTTAGAAGTATTACAATGTCAAAACCTAAAAACTTAAAACTAAAATTAGTAAGAGTCATGCAAACGCAGGTTCCCACTGCCACAATTTATGACGTAGGCTCAACTACTTGGGTTCACCTTAAATGAGCACCCCACCAAAGAGCAATGGGGTCAGTGTCACTAATCTATAGGCCATGGACCTTCTTGATCGAGCATTAACCTTGCCCAGGTAAGTGCGTAGAAAAATGCCTCTCTTTCTCATTAAATATGAAACTTGATTATTGTTGCATAACATGTTATAATTGAATGTGGGACAACTAGAGCAGACTCCACATATAAGAAAGGTAAAAGAAAGTGAATCAAATACTTTACTTTACCTTAACTTTGTGCACTTTTAGCTCTAAAATGCTTCTATTGTTTGCGCTTCTCTATCATATTTAAACATCTTCTAAATCATCTCTGCATGGAAGCTTCACAAATGATGGAAACTTTATCCATGATGATTGCTTAGGTTTTAGAGCAGAGTTTGAGACATCAATTAGATTGAGCTCTTATTTGGTTATATTAACTTTTTCTCTGAAAGATTTAGTGATCAATTATAATATTTTGAACAGGAATTAACTAAGATTGTGACTCTATTTAATAATTTGAACAGGAATTAATTTTAATTATAATTGCAAAATTTAATCTAGATTTGTGAAGAGGCCGCGCGAACGCAGGTCCCCACTGCCACAAATTATGATGTAGGCTCGACCACTTGGGCCGACCTTAAGCGAGCGCATCTCCAAAGTGCAATGGAGACCACCAACTTAGCCCATGGGCCTTCTGGATCGCCCATTGAACCCATCCAGGTAAGTATGGAACTCTTTCTACTTCCTCCTATTTTTACATGTGCTCCCTCTATGTCAATCACATCCTACATCGATGTGGGATATCATGCCTTTCTTCCATTTATTAATGATTTGATCCACTAATTACTTTATTCTTGATTAATTAAGTCGATTGAAGAAGATTACTTATATTAATCATTTGTGCTGAAAGTTCATTTTTCTCAATGTTAATAATGTTGAATATATATGTGTGTGTTGATATTTCTTAATATTCTTTAGTTTTTTTAATGTAGTCTTGAGTTACTATTTGTAGTATAAAATAGATTGCCATACTATTTACATGCCAAAAACATTAATAATAAGCTTTAAATACAAATTCTTTATGAAAACCTACGAGTCTATGACTACACCCACAAATTAAATGTACTCATTTATACGTGTTATGGTTCCGATTAATTATTTAATCTAAAAAATATGTTTTTTATGTGATCTATCGATTAAAAGTCTCTCAATAATTGAATATATTTTGTGTTGTCTTATATTTTCTTCACAATATATTTATTAGGTTCATAGTTTGTTTGAAAATATCAAATAAATCTCTGAATTGGTCTACAATTAAAAAAAAATTGTGATAAATAAATAGTTGATCTTATCGACCAAGGTTGCTGGAGCCTGGAGATAAAGGTCCTAGACGTGTGGAACCATAACTTTCTCAACTATTATTCAATTGAAAGCTTGTGAATTAAAGTTTCAAGACTTGTTTATAATTCAAAATTTTATGTGACTTAGTAAGAAAGCGAAGTTAGAATGTTGATCATATTGCCAAGTCCTCTACTAATATTAGGTGCTCTCAAAATCAATCTCCTAATTCTAATACTCCAAATTTTCAAGTACTATCTATGGAATTTATAGTAGTAACTAGAACTACAAACTAGAATTACTAAACATCATATATATCTAAAGAGGCACATCTAGTATGCGAAACCTCACCATATGCGTGGATCTTTCGCCCGAATCCGACCCAATTTCTTTTTCTTTTTAAATTATTTACTACGAGAATTAATAAATACAAATAAGTAGGTGGTGTAGTGGTTAGATGCTTGGGTACAAAGTTTGAGGTCATAAGTTCAATATATGTGTAAGGTGAATTGGTTTAGTTTTTTTACATAGCCATTTTCTTTTCTATTATTTTTTCCACAATTTATGCCAATACATTTGATTAAGCTAAATAAATTTTTTTTATTATTTATAAATATAATTTTTCCAGAATTAATAAGAATATCCCCAATACATTTTATTAAAACCAAATAATTTGTTTTTACAATTTATAAATATAATTTCATAATACATATCATAAAATCAAATATGACTTTTTAATAGCAAATAAAATTTTAAAATTTTTCTTCTTAAATTTATAAATTAGATTTTACTTACATATAAATAAGATTTTTTATAAAATCAAATAAGATCTTTCTAAAAGGAAAATAAACTTTTTTCTAATAACAAATAACACTTTAGAATGTTTTATTAGTAAATGATAATTTACTTATATATAAATAACACATTTTTATAAAATAAAATTAGAATTTTCGTTAGATCAAATAAGACTTTCATACATTTTATTTGTAATGAGACTTGGTTAAATTCAAAATAATATTTGTCCATAAAATCAAATAAGACATCAAATTTTTTTATTCGGAATGAGACCTTAATAAGACTTCAAATTTTTTCCTCACTATAGCTCCTTTAATAAAAATATAGTAAATTTACTTTTCTAGCTATAGGTCTTCAATTTAAAATTTTAACAAAATATAGCCATAAATATGACGAAGACTTATGTAAAATGTGCATAGCCCCCATTCTTCTTCTGCTGAGTCACCGAGTTTATTATATATTGTTGGAAAATAAAATTGTAATGCGTAAGTTAAAATGTGTAAAATAAAAAATATGGGAAGTACGAAAAGACTACATTGTATTGAACTAAATTGATTATTATTCTACTATATTTAACTCTTTATATAAAGTGAATTGAAGACTTTTAACCCGACTAAAACTCTAAAAGATAAATCCTATCAATAACTAAAGACTATCAACAATTAACAAATTTTATTTCTTCCTATCTTTATAGATTCTTCCTTGATTCTTTCTTTGATATTATCTATATTTCAACACTCATCATTAAGTTAAATGTCGGACATTTTGATACTTAACTTGCGATGATTTTCAATTTAGATTTGTTTGTCAAACAGTTTATACTTGTATTCAGGAGTTCTTCAATTTCGATAAATAGATTAGGCCTTTATTCAGGAGCTCTTCAATTTTTGATTGATATTTTAGGCTCGTATCAAGGAACTGCTTCAATTTCTTCATTCAAATTTTAAGCTCGTTTCAAGGAGCTGTTTCATCTTCATTGAAAGTTTATGCTCGTTTCAAAGAGCAGTTTCATTTCTCGTTGACAGTTTTGACTCGTGTCAAGGATCTAATCAATTTCCTATTGACAGTTTGACTCAAGTCAAAGAGCTAATTCAGACAGTTTTGACTCATGTCGAATAACTAATTCAAAATTTCGGCAATTTGGGGTTTTGGGATTTTTTTTTAGTTTGGAACAAACTAACGATTAATCGAGGATTGTTAGCTGATTTGATGCCATGTTGAGTATTCGGCAAATTTTCTGTTTATTCAAGTCTAAAATTTGATAATTACAATCACTCTTTTATAGAGCAACAATCCTAATAACAATATAAGTCTATCATATAGTCCAAATCTATGATAATACAAAATGGTAAGCTCAAAAGATGTCCTATCATATCTAGTCATGTATATCTCTATTTCTAACACTCTTCCTCAAGTTAAATGATGGGATCACTGATACTTAACTTGTACAGCACGTCTTCAAAAAATCTTGATGTTAACTACCTTCCAATTGATCTTCTTAGCATATGAATAGTAACTCCACAATTCCAGCTTCCATGTTTTTCTTAATTAAATGTCTGACCTTAACATGCTTTGTTATGTCATGTTACACATGATTTTCTGCAATCCTAACAACTGTTTTATTATCATAAAATAGTGGACAAGCTTGGGATGATAGGAAGCCAATTTCTGTCAATAATCATCACAACCACAAAACTTCTATTATGCCACCTTTCATACCTCCAAATTCTGCTTCCTCACTCGAAAGAGCAACTACCTTTTGTTTCTTACTCTTCCATGTGACTAAATTTTCTCCAACAAAAGTAAAATAACTTGTAGTAGACCTTTTGTCAATTGGATTACCAGCTTAATCTGCATCTGTATATCCTTATATTTCCAAATGTCCATATTTTGCAAACAAGATTCCATGACTGTATGTTCCTTCTAAGTATCTGACAATCCTTAGTACAGCTTCAAGATGGTCCACTTGAGGTTGGTGCATAAACTGACTTACCACTTCTACAACATAAGCAATGGTCTACTATGTAAGAGATATATAAGTTTCCCTAATGGACGTTGATATCTTACTCGATCTGCTAACTCGGCTCCCTCCCACAATTTGCAAACTATGGTTGACTACCATAGGAGTATCAGCTGGCTTACAATCCAACATTCATGCTTCAGCCAAAAGATTAAGTATATACTTTTTCTGACACAGAAATATTCCCTTAGCCGATCGTAAAACCTCAATGCTTAGAAAATACTTCAATGCCCCTAAATCCTTCATTTCGAACTTCTTTAACAAATTCATATTCAATTTCTCTATCTTTTCAGCATCATTTTTTATAATAATCATAAATAATCAAACAAGTAATTTGGTCTATCTTTCTTTTATATATCTTTCTTTTATACGTAACCTCTTTTTTCCTCATTATAGCTCCTCTAATAAAAATAGAGTAAATTTACTTTTCCTCTAATAAAAATATAGTAAATTTACTTTTCTAGCCATAGGTCTTCAATTTAAATTTTTAACAAAATATAGCCATAATAAATTTGATGCAGAGTTATGTAATATGTGTGTAGCCCCCATTCTTCTTCTTCGAGTCATCGAGTGTACATATATCCAATGACGAATCTATGAATTGTTCATCGTGGGATCGGACTTCTGTAATTTCAGTACAAGTTCTTTATAGTTTACTCGGTTCAGCCCAGTTGCAAAGCAATTCTCTTTGATGACAGCTCGAAGTGGGATCGACGGCAGCTCGAACGGTCGAATTTAATACAAATTTTAGGTACTCGTAGACCGATAGTGGGGTCGGACGACCCCGCCCGACCCCACCTCGATCCGTCATTGCATATATCATAGTTCGTCAACCATCAGCAGTTAGTGGGGTTAGACAAACGACAAATTATAAATGCAGTTACTGCTTGTCGCAAGAAGAGAATCTGAGATGCTGGTGTGGCCATAATAGGCCGCAGATTGCCTGGAATGCCCGTCTTATCCTGCACAAGGTAACACTTGTATAATTAAAAATGAGAGACCCACAAGTTATTTCTTTCCCTTTGACCTTCCCACTGGTAGTGAAATTTCTTTTTTTTTTTATTGTTGCTTTTTTAAACGAGAAACTCACAATGCATTTCAATCTTAATGGGGTGAGAGAGAGAGAGCAGTTTGTAGTAGCAGAAAAATCAAGAATTCCTTGCTTTCTCAAAGACCAAATTACACGCATAATAAATGAATTGAGAAAAGAAGAAAACTTGCTTGGAAAAATGAAAATTTGCAGAGTACTGTCAGAAGGAAGGGGAAGAAGATGAGAATGGAAAACAGAGCACGAATTTGCGAGAAAGAGAGAGAGACTCGAAAGAAGGAAAAAATGCATTTTGATTTTGTTGGAAGCTATTGGGGCATTATAGTAGGCTTTTTGACTTTAAAGAAAAATCAAATTAAAGCAGTCCAATAAAGAGTCAAACGTGGTCCATAACAAGCCCAAACTTTTTACTATAAAATCTCAAAGCTCCGTTTGATAGGTTGGATAGGATTACATTAGATAGGCTTACGAACAAGATAAGCTGTCTTGGTTTGGTGAACTACTAATCTTGTTTGGTTGTTTGGTAGGATTTTAAAAATCTGTGATAAACATTGTTTGCTTGATAAGTAAGATTGTAAATCAGATTGCATCTTATATAGACAATATTACCTTCAAAATAAGTTAGTATTTTCTTCTTTGTTAACTTTCTTACCCTAAAACTACATTTTGAAAATCACTCGACTCCACATCCGCCTCGTGTTAGAGGCTATTTTTTTATTATGGGTGCGCTTACATCGTCCAAACATGGACAAAAACGCATGTCATTTACAAGAATTAATTAACAACCAAAAAACTGCATAATAACACAAACCTAATACATATATGAAAAAAGGCTCAGAACAAATAGATCTGAAAAGAGTCTTCACAGCACAACAAATGAATAGTCTTAGCTCCACTTTTTTTTGTTACCAACCTGAGAATGCCATCACGTTTCCAAAAACATATAAAAGGATGTTATCTTAACATAAGAGCCCTTGTATATAAGCCAAAGGTCACAGTTCCACATTTTTGCTAGGATGAACACAAAGTTGCAAGAACAAAGAAAAAGATTTGCTAGGATGAACACAAAGATGCAAGAACAAAGAAAAAGAGTTCCAAACAGTCAACATAAAATAGTTTAAATTATACTAGAAAATAGTCATTTTAATCTTACAAGAAGAAATGTTGCAGACAATAGTTTATTGACATGAGCAGTAGTATTTGCTCACAACCTGTAACTCCAACCCAGATACACTCCTTCCCACCATGCATTTTCTCCGATACAATTAACCCACAAATAAATAATACGTTTTACACATGTAAGTAAGACGGAGGCCTCGTCAATATAAACACGAGCTCATCCTATATCTATTTGAAGCTTTCTGAGTAAATTGTGCAACAGATTATAAATGGCTATAACAATTTCTCACACAAATATGTTTGGGTAAGTGCGATTGAAGCCCACTCAAATAAAGACACTATAATAGATTGCACAAATTTCACATTTCAGCGGCCCCAAAATCTAGAAAAGCTCAACAAAATCAAGAAAATTCGCATTTTTTTTATACTCAAGCTCAAGCATACAACTTAATTTAGTAATTGAATCAATTCGTCGGGCATACTACTCGACAAGGGAGACACGAGCTTCTTACGTAAATTCATCAACAAATTGACAAAAAATGGACTTCTCTTCCGCCAAACAAATTTGATGTTACAGAATGCTACACTGAATCGTCGACTAGATCCCCCTGCCAAGTTCTCACCACTTGATTACTTTGAGCTCAACAACGACGAAGTCTTGATTTCTCCGCCAGTTTCTATGTAAGCTAAAATTGGAATGGATCAAGTTAATCCGGACGGATTTTCAAGGCTAATAATAAATTGGAGATGAATGAGGTGATATATTATCGGGAAAAAACTGCGAGTATAAACTCGGGCCTTGCCAAACCAAGCCTTAAAATCGGGTCTCTGCGTTAAATAAAATAGGCTATCAAACAGTCAGAATATTCATAATAACTAATATAATCTTGGTTTAACATAGCAACCTTACTATTGAAATTCTATTCAAAAATATTGCCCTGTTTCGTTCCAGAATGTTGGTCAATTTCGGATGGTAACATAATAACTTATTTTTGTAGAGTTTAAAAATATAACAACTCATTACTATCTGCAGTATAATAAGACACATTAGTATACTATGTCGAATACACAAAGAAGCGAATATAATTCTTTAAACAAACAAATGTCTAGTTGGAATGGCCAAGTGATCCAGTGGATTTTTTTGGGACCAAAGGTATTTGTTTTTAGAAAAAGTTATAAATATGGCACGAGATAAAAAATAATAATAATAATAATTCAACATCAGAAAGTTGAACCGGATGAAATAGTCTCTTGTTGATATACGGTCAATTTTTTCGAAATCATGAGAAAATTGGGGAAATGATCTTTTTTTATTGTGTGAGTAAATTCGCAACTGAAGTTTAGAAGGTAGTTTCCATTGAATTTTCTAAACAAACGTCATTTCATCAAATGTACATAATATTATTGATTTTATAATAAATGCGCATTGACTGAGAGTAATTTTATCACCAGCCAAGACAGTAGTACCATTCAAAGAACCTAAGCATATATTTAAATCACAAAATCAAGTCCAAATATCAATAATTGCACTTCAATAGCATACCTACAACAAATAAAATAAATAATAATTGATAATAGTAATAATAACAATAACAATAACAAAGGATATACATATTCCCAATTACTATTCATGATAATTGCCACTCAATAATAGCCTCCACATACACCAAAATGTTAAGAATTATATTTACATTTCCATCTACTATCCACCAACACAAAGGGAAATAATTTAAAGTAGGCAGACTGACAATAACTAGTTAAATATGTTACATTAATAAGCAAAGCTACCATTCTTATTACATTTATACTTAAGCAATTGGATACCCTATTACATGAGCAAAAGGGGCATTGGGGATTTCTCTTCACTAAAACAAGCCCAAAATAACTAAAACTCGAACCCCACTTCTCTTGGTAAAAAAATTCCCAACTTACCTATTTCACACACAGGAAGAAGCTAAACCCACTTATTTCTTGAAAACATTACACCACCAGCCCCCCCCCCCCCAACTAATTTTCTTGCTTTTCTATAACATTTCCTACCCTTCTTCCTATTACAAAGTAACCTTGCTAAGAAAGACGCAATCTCAAAAAAGGAAAAAAAGAACATGGGATTTTCCTATTATTACCCTTCACTTAACTACATACTCCATCAAATTTGACTGGTAAATCTTCAACCAACGCAAACACCATATGCTTCTACCATGTAGTGATAGCTAATTTTGGCTTAGTAGGTTCCTTTTCTACCATCCCCCCTAAAAAAGGCAAAAACACCATTCCTAGATGAACCTGCAGACCTTCATCAATAGGTCCACTCCTGAGGGAGGTAAGCACCGCGGTTCATTGGAGACGAACCCTCAAGCAACAAGCTCCGTCGGTGTTGTTGCAATAGCAACGCATTCCTTCGGGCCATCAACAAATCTGTTACATATCATTTACCAAATGTAAGGAACAAAACAAATCATTGATCAGCTGCATCTATGCAATGCGATAAGACTACACACCGTATTCAGGGATGAAGCCCCTGTCTAGCTTGGGCTGGTAGAGTGGTTGAGATTGAGCAAAACCATTGATGTTATCAAAGTTCTTGTTCAAGGCATGGACATTTCTGTTTGGAATGGAAGCAGCTGAATATCCTGAAAGTGGGGGAAAAGAATAGGTAAAACACAACTAGGGAAAAAAACAGTAGCAAAGCATGTGTATCGAGTTAAATTGTCACACTTTTGGAATATGAACTAAATTGCCATACTCTTTTGGCATAATATCTTAGTAATGAGATTCGCAAAGCATGCCATGATATACGCCTGGAATAATGATGTAGATTTTGGGGGCAAAAAATTTCAAAATAAAGCATAATAGATATATACCCTTTATATATATGTGATGTTATTAGTATACTAGTATACGTTGTATGTTTGCTTAGTGCTTTTAACATGGAAATAGGAGACAGAATAAGATATGTCACATGGAATCTTGTGTGAGCACAAGACAAGAGGCATGGATTTGAATTATTTTGGAAATATATGTATAGTCAAAAGTTGAAAAAAATTGGCACCAAAACCTAAAACTTGGAAAGAAAATGGTCAAGTTAAGGGCCCATTCCCACTGGCTACATACTTTGCAGTGATAGAGACAGAACCGAGTCCACCTCTGTACACCATTTTTTTTTTCTTTAATTAGTATTTCTTCCTGACCAATATATCAACAGATATCAGGCAATTTTTTGAAAAAGAAAACAAAAGTAAAGGCATGGACGATTCCAAATCATTTTTTTATTACTCTGTTTTATACGCATTTCATGTCCTCTTCCAACAATTTTTAAATGCAATATCTAATTTCATTTAATCAAATTTAATTATTCAAGAGAAGGAAATGAAAAGGCGCTCAAGTGTGAAAATACCTGCAGGCTTCTTGCGAGAATCCGAAGCGTAAGCGTTACAGTCGTTATTAAGATTGTTATTGTTATTCCCATATCGCCGCGGCAGAAACACCCCAGTGCCAGCGCACCCCCTTTTCACCGCCGCACCGGCGCTACCGAACACCGCCGCCCTTCCGCCCGACCCGACGATGCGGGTCGGGTTCGGCTGCACGGGCCATGCATCTTCACCCGTTCTCATTTGGTACATCTGCGGCCACATTTCACACCCCTGTTTCTGCTGCTTCACCATCTGCTGCTGCAACTGTAACCCAACAATTTTTTTATTTTATTTTTTTTGAAAAACGAAAACCTGTGAATTTTTTATTTAAATTAAGTTTGGGAAAAGGATTCGTACATAAATGTTGTGGATAAGAGAGGGATCGGGAGTTTTGGCAGCGGGGTAAAGCTGGTCGGCGCTTCTCGGTAGGCCCATGGGAGCCTTGGGTTTGGTGGGCCCAGCGGCGTCGCCACCGCGGAGCTTTAGCTTGGCGACCTGGCCGGCGGCGAGGTAAATCAGGTCTGCAACGGCGTTATTTTTGGGCGTGGAAGGGGGTGAGGGTAAGCCGTTCGGGCTGCCGTTAGTCGACCCGCCGGCGCTCCGGCCAGTCCAGCTGCTCATGTGGGACAGAGTCGACTGCGGCGACTTTGACAACACCCACCGCTTCTGCGAGAACTGAGAAATATGAGAAAAGTAACAAAAAAAATTAAATGAAAATGGAGTGAAACAATTGATACCTCAAGAAGCTCTTCGCTTCTAGTACCGAAATCGTAAGGGAACTCGGTGGGAAAGCAGAACTCGGAGTCTGACTCAGTGAAATTGTTCTTGCCGAGATTTTCTTTGTCGACGAGAAAATCATCTAAGAACTCGGAGGGCAACCAGAACCCAGCTACTTCGGCGCTACCTGCCATTATGTTTCTAGAGAGAGAGAGAGAGTGAGTGAGTGAGAGTTGAGTGTTCTGAGTGAAAGGTTGCTGCTTGAAGAAGATATAATAATGAGGCGGTAAATGGGAATGAGTATTTTGTGAGTAGAGAGGGTCCCAGTTTCTACAAGGGAGATGGGAAAGAGAAATGTTTAGAGAGAGAGAGAGAGAATGTTGAGCGAGACAAGGGCCTTGCATTTATTATGGTTACAGGGCTATTTTTGGACACAGAATATGAGTAATTCAAAAATGAAATGGATTTCTTTCCGCTTCTTATTTTAGGTTGCGGTTGTATTCGGTTTTAAATTTAAATTGCATAATAATCAAATTTCGGTTTTTAAAATTGGTGTAGGTGTAAGTGTGTGGCAAGAGCCCTTGATTCATGCAGTGAAGCGGAACAGTGGCAATAGTGGTTCAACACATTTGTCACACTTGTGCTGCACTAACGTTTCATATTTTATTAATGCGGTTAGGGGTAATAGATTGAGATGTAATCTGCCGGATGTTATATCCTACAACCAAAGTGCTTTTATGGCGGGAGAATCATAACTCAAAACTGCAATATATCAATCGTTTGAGTTGTTTCATTCTAAATATAAATATAAATTTGGAGGGTGGAGTGAATCGAGTGAAAGTACTGCGTAGAGACATTTGAGAAAATACATGTGTCAAAGTCATTCGATACAACTGCCTAACTTGAAATCTCCCACCTTGGTCTAACCCAGTGTTTTAAGAACCGGATCAGACCGGCCGGTTCGGCCGCGAACCGGTATGTTATCTGGTCCGGTTCGGTCATAAAAACCACCAATCTATTGAGCCAGTGCGAATCGAAAAAATCGGCCGGTTCGATCCGAAACTAGTTACCGGTTGAACCGATTTTTTGATTTTTTTTTTAAATATTTTTCAGAAATAGTATTAATTTGTGCTTAATAAGAATTGATCTTGTGACCAATGTTAAGATATGATGTATCTTATCCATTGGGCCACAAGAACTTTTTTGATATTTTATGAAATATAAATATTCTTATATATAAAACATCGAATTTTTTTATCTATAATATCTCATAATTTTTACTAAACACATGATTATTTTTGTGACATCCCTAATCTAAAGCATGCATCAATTTGTATATTTGCATATTTTATTGTCATTTGCATAACTGAAGTATTAAATAGATATTACAATAGTAAAGAATTAATAAATAAAAAGTGTATATGAATTTATCTAATATTAGTTATATTTATATATATAATTATGAATAGAAGATATATGTAAATAAGTATCTATCTCTAAATGATTAAGAAAGTCAAAACTCAAAAGAAAAGAAATGGTGGTTGTGTTGGAAAGTTAATTTATGAATTCAATCACTTATCTATACAAATGAAAGCCACGTATATATACTCAATATATATATATATATATATATATATATATATATCATTAAAGGTTAAATTAATTATATATCATTATATATATACTCAATGGTTCAGATTGCAAGTAAATGGGTATCATTAATTCTTGTATATAATATCATTAAAGGTTAAATTAGTCTTTTCATTTTTTTGGGGATGTATTTAGAATGGTGGCGAGAAAATCGGCAAATTTGATTCAGAATCTGCAGCAATATCTTTATATTCTCCATTGCGTTTAATGATATACTTTTTAGTGTGATAATGAT
>JAYDZE010501775.1:0-15632 GCA_034509125.1 Monilaria moniliformis
AATACTCCCGTTAACCTATATATTTAGATATATTAATTCAAATCCGTGAATCTCGTGATCTATTGATATGAATCCATGACTTAATTAAATTGATTAGAGAATAAAATTGCATGCTAATCAATTCCGTAAATCTTAAAATTAGAAATATTGAAACTTAAAATTAGGACTTTAACCGGTTAGGAACCGATAACCGGCCGGTTATAACCGATAATCGGTTTCACCCAAAATCACTAACCGGAACCGCACTGATATGTCTTTATACGGTTATTCGGTTAACCGATAACCGAACGGTTCCGGTCCGGTTATCGGTTAAACCGGTAATCGGACGGTTCCGGTCTGGTTATCGGTTAAACCGGTAACCGTTAACCAATTAAGTAGCCCTAGTCTTCACTTAAGTGAAGACGCATTTGGGAAATGCGTCTTTCCCATTTTCGGCATCTAAAAAAAAAGATTCCCATCTCATAAATCTTTTTTATACATTTTTCTATTTCCAGAATTTTGCCCATATGTTTGTGACAATTTGGTTTCTGACCAGAAAATATTTGGAGGTATGAAGCTTATAAGCTTCCATTAGAATGGTGTACCAACAATTAACATGTGGCATTTTGGTGTACTCCTAGCACTATCACCAACAAAGAATAGGCGCGCGAGACCGACAGGAAAATGGAGGTCTGGCCCTCCATTTCTCTTTCTTATTTTCCCCTTTTTCCATGTCGCGTGAATTGTGGGAACGTTGTTTGCCATGGAAGAAATTATAGGAATGTGTAACGTGTTCATATTAGGGTCAATTATACATGTATGTTATATGAGTTGTAAAAGAAGAGAACCATTTTTCACAGAGTTATCTTCAAAAGCATACACTTATATTACGGATTAAGGCCATCACAAGATACAAAAATACAGTGCTTAAACACTGATTCATTGCAATTTTTCCATTAATATACATTTCCACCCTAGAGAGATTACATCTTCCATCATCTCTACCTTGGACGCGACCAAACACCACTATTTTCATGAAACTGCGGGCCCACACTGGTGTCTGTCATCTGATCTGAGCAGTGAAATCTGGCTTCTCTCAGTTGTGTGTGATCTCCTGCAGCATCTCCACCACCTTCTTCATCTTGGGCCTTTTGGCCGGGATGGTGTCGGTGCAGAGCAACGCAACTCTCAGAGCAGCGAGCATCTCTCGCCTCCAAGCAAACGACACCGTGCTGAGCTCCGCATCAAGAATCTGCTCAGGGGTCTCACCTCTTGCAGGCGCAGAGTGCACCCACTTCACCAGATCAACGCCCTCGCCAAACCCCTCGTCTACCGGGAGTCGAGTGGTGAGAAGCTCGAGCAAAACGACCCCGTAGCTATACACGTTTCCCGGTGCTGTAACTTGCATTGTGTATGCATACTCTGTTACACACAAGTCCAAACAAAACATGAGAGAGAGAGAGATAATGATGAAATAATTCACAAAATGAAGTGTATATACATATACCTGGAGGTATATAACCAAAGGAACCAGCAACAGCACTGATGCTTGCTGTCCCTCTAGAAGGATCCAGAAGCTTCGAGATCTCAACTTCGCCCACAAGAGGGGTGAGGTTGGAGTCTAGAAACACGTTCCCTGAAGAGATGTCGAGGTGGATTATGGCCACACTGTGGAGGAAGGCAAGCCCTTCAGCCACTCCGATGGCAACAGAAAGCCTCGTAGGCCAGCTAGGTTTGTGATCATTTTCCTTCTCGGAGTCATGAAGGAACTGAGCCAATGTACCATTGGGGAAGTGCTGCTGCAGCAAGAGCAACGCATCATCAAACACAACGAACCCTATTGGCCTAATCAAGTTGTCGTGATGGAGCTTGCTCAGCTTGTTGACTTCTCTGATCATCTTGTTTCTGTAATGGATCATGGTTTTGTCCATTGATTTGAGCTTTCTAACTGACAGCACCATCCCGGAAGGCATCTCTGCTCTGTAGATGGTGCTGAACGTCCCCGAGCTGAGCTTGTTTGAGTCCTTCGTAGTGGCTCTGGCCACGGCCTCAAAGTCTATAGCCTGCCGGAGATTCTCCACAAAAACGTCCCCAGCTGCTATCACCGGCTTGCTGCTGCTGCTGTTGATATCCTCCTCCGTGGCTCCCTCATCCTTGGCAGCTTTCTCAACCCTCTCCCTCATTATGAACAGCAACACGACAGCAGTCACAGAGGCGAAAACCACCAAACCGGAGCCAATAACAGCTAGTATGACCCTGTACGAGACCTTATGATGGTGAGGATCTTGAGCAGAATCATCCAAACCTTCACACGAAACACTCAAGGGCTCCCCACATAGCTCCTTGTTTCCAACGAAGCTCGAATTCAAGCTCTTTTGGAACGGTGTGAAGGCCGGTATAGGGCCACTGAATTGGTTATCTGAGAAATTGACCTCAATCAAGCTCATCATCCCTTTCAAAGCAGCCGGGATGATCCCACTGAGCTGATTGCTCGACACATCTAAAGAAACGAGCTTGTCAAGGCGCCCGAGCTCTGCAGGGAGCTGCCCGTGGAGATGATTCGAGCTCAGATTCAGTGCAATCTGCAAGTTCTTGATATGACCAATCTCAGCAGGAATGCTTCCAGCCAGATAGTTACTACCTAACTGCAACTCAAGCAATTTCCCACATTCCCCAATCTCACGCGGTATCTCCCCCCCAATTGAGTTCTGCCCCAACAGCAAGAACTGCAGCCTCGATGCACCACATATGCCTTTAGGTATGGTGCCATTGAACCTATTACTGCTCAAATCAAGCTTGTTCAGATTCTTGCCTCCAAGAATCGACGTGGGAATCTCTCCAAATAGATTGTTTCCTGAAACAATCAACTCCTGCAGATTACCAAGCAAGCCAAACTCAGCAGGAATGGTTCCTGTGAATCCATTCGAGGCCAGATTCAGAAGAGTGAGATTCAAACATTTTGAGAAATCTGGCACAATCTCACCTGAGAGATTATTGTTGTCAGCTTCAAAATAAGTAAGTCCACTCACATTACCTATTTCTCTAGGAATCCCACCAATCAACATGTTATTACCAATTCTAATACTAGAAAGCCCTCTGCATTTCCCAACTGATGCAGGCACACTCCCACTCAGTCTGTTCTGCGTGAGAACCAGAGTTTCAAGCTCCCCCATAGCAAAAACGGCCTCGGGTATTGAACCCTCCAACAGGTTCGAATGAAGGTTCAACAGCTTAAGTTGAGCAACAGAGCCTAAAGTAGGAGGAATTACACCACTCAACTCATTCTCATAAGCAGTGAAAACTCTCAAACTGGTCAAATTCCCCAACCAAAATGGAATTGAACCATTCAATCTATTTGTGTACATCTGCAAATCTTGCAACTTAAACGATGCATTAAGCTCATCAGGAATCACTCCCACCAACATATTATTTGAAAGATTCAATGCTCTAAGATTCCTAAGACTGCCCAAATCAGGAGGAATCAATCCAACAAAGTTATTGAACGACAAATCAAGATACTCGAGCTTGACTAGGTTTCCAAGAACAGGTGGAATAGTGCCATGAAAATTGTTGCGTGAGAGATCAAGCCATTTGAGTGATTTTAGGTCAGAGATTAGAGAGAGATTACCTTGCAGCCCATGATTAGAAAGATCAAGCTTCTCCACAAATGTTTTTTTTGAGCTGCAAGAAATGAAGGGCCAACTGCAGAAATCTGTAACATTTCCATCCCATTCAGAGAATCTGAGCTCCGTCCCAATTGCTAACAATGTCAACTTGTCATTTTGCAGGTGCTGAGCAATCACAAGCTGAGATTTTGAGAGCAACCCAAGAAGCAAAACACTCAACAAACTCCATATTTGCATCTTTTTTTGAGAGCTTGTATGAATTTCTGCAAATCTCTGCTAACAAAATAAGATGTTATAGTTGTTCAAAATCTTCAGACAACATCAAAAGTTGAAGCAAGAAAGACATTGAACTTAGACAACCCCACACCTTTTCCAAAAGTTCTTGAAAAATAAAGAAAATCAAATTCTTGGCCCAAAATAGGAGGAGCAACAACAGCAAATCTTTTGTGGGGGAAATAGAAAAAGTTGGGAGATTTTGGCTAGGAGGAGTAAGATGTGAGCTCCAAGAGTTCTTGAATGGAACCAGACACAAAAACATACATGAGATTTTAGCTTTTCAAAGTATAAGCACTTGGCCCAAAAAAAAAAAAAAAAAGCAGCAAACTTTGCTGAAAAGGGGGGAGAATTTTTAAAGCGTTTTAAGAGTGTTGGATGGCAAGGTCAGCAGATGACGGAAGAGGGAATTGTACAATGTTTGGGTAATTATTTTCACGGGTCAGGTGTTTTGTTCTCTGTCAGAGTGTGTGTATGTGAGGAGAGAGAAAGAGAGAGAGTGTGTCCAGTGCAAAACGAAGATGCAGATTTGATGTTGCTAATGTAAGTGAAAGAATCACGAGAAATGAACAGTCTAGAATTAATGACGGCTGCAGCCCTATTCTCTATGTTTTTTTGTTGTTTTACATTTTACTATAATTAATTTAAATTATTGTCAAAAAATATTATCCTCCGTCCGCGATAAAATATCTCATTTTACTATAAATGTACGTCCGCAATAAAATGTCTCATTTCATTTTACTATTTTTGATAAATGGGCCCCACACTCAACTAGCTCATTACACTCATATTTCATTATATAATTAATATATAAAAGTAGGACTAATATTCTACTAACTTTTTCCATCCACTTTCATTCATATTTATTAACAAAGTCAAACAATTTCTTAAAACCCGCACCGAGTCAAAATGGTCGGTTTATCGCGGACGGAGGGAGTATTACATAGCAGATGATCAAATAACTTATTTATTTTTCATATAGGAATTAAGAACAACCTAAATCGGTGATCTTTATAATATTTACTTTTATTAGAAATGGATATGTTATTTATAATAATAAAATATATTATTAAAAATAATAAATTATAATATATATATATATATATATATATATATATATATAAATAATGATATATTATTCACCATAGAAGTTAATTATGACAATCCAGAAGTTAATTATGACAATCCAGAAGATCTATTATAAAATTATTTTGTAGGGATGATTGTCATTTAAATAATAAATTTTTGTTGACTTATGATCAATCTCATAAATTTTGAAATTGAAATATAAAATCAAAACTTTTGATATTTTCTCAATTATCCCACAGATCAAAATTTCGATGAAATTGGTGGTCATGTGTCGGCCGAAATTCAATGAAAAGTTATGATTTAAATGACAATTATCTCAACGACATCATTTTGAATAACGAATGTTTTGTCCACGTCGTAAATTTCGGCTGACATGTTACCACCAATTTCACTGGAATTTTGACATGTGGGATAATTGAGAAAATATCAAAAGTTATAATTTTATGTTTCAATTTTAAAAATTATAGGATTGACCAGAAATCAACAAAAAATTATGATTTAAATAATAATTATTCATATTTTGTATAGCCTTACCTTAGTACATGTTTATGGAAAGGAGTATTATATATTTAAATTGTTTCAGACGTGTCACGTGATTTGCACTTATTCTAGGTCACTTGGAATTGACTGCCTCGAGGCCGACCACCACCGAAGACATCACAACGCATTAAAGAAGAAAACCCATAAATCCTCATGTCCTCATGTCATCATGCCTATTTCTTGCCATCCATTTCAATAATATTATATTAATTATTAAATAGCAATCGACAAACCTAAGCAATCAATGGTTTGTAGTATCTCTAAAAAAAATGTTTATAGTACTAGTAATTTGTTAATTGACTTATGTGAAAATAAGTAGCTTACTTACGAATAGGTAAAACTTAAAACATGACATTATTTAATTAGACCCTTTCTTTTTCATTATGGTATAAATAAATAAGTCTCACACCTAATAAAATCCACACACAATCTTTTGTGCATCCACGATGCTTTCTATGTTAAACCAAACAAAATTTGAGTTATATATTTAGTCAAATAAATAAAGAGTGGAAATATTGCAACAAAATGAGAAAAATTCAAAAAAGATATGATATCTGAATCTCCATCCTGCATAGTTTGCGGACTATTACACAAAAAGTAAATTATATTATTATTTAAAATGAGGATATGAACTTCACCCATCTACCATCACATGCAAATTAAACAAGATAAGAGATTGAGACTTGTAGTTTCAAAAATACTTACTTCACTTATAAAAATTATGATTATTATTATGAGAGCTTATAATGTAAGAAAAGGGATAAGTGAACAAAATAAAAAATTTATTATATGTTTTTAAGGTGGAGAAAAAGATAATTAATGGGCCAACTTTGTGGGTGCGGTGGTGTAGTGTTTGAGACTAGTTTGTAATTTTCTCTTTAACACACAATATTAAAAAAATGAGGAAAAGGAAAAGTGAGAAGCAAATATTACTGGTTTGGGGAAAACGAAAAGAAAGCTGCCAGACAGACAGAAAGACCAACCAACACTACAGTGAGCGAGAGGGATGAGAGAGAAAGAGAGAGCGATTTAGAGAGAGAAAACCGAAAGATGGAGAATAAGATTTCTTCAACAATGACGAGAAGTCATCATCTTCTCACTCTCCCCCCATTTCTTCTCACACCAATACCACCGAATGGAATCGTTTTTTTCCTTAATCCGAACGACAATAACAACTACAAATCTTCTACAAACACCATCCACTTTCATTATTATTGCCATCCAAATAGTTGGCACCATCACTTGTGCCCATTTTTCTTGAACTAAATTGGTGTGGGAAACAAGATTCTTTGTGGGTTTCCTCCGTTTCTCCAAGATTTGGAAAATATTGGTTATCTAAATCTCAGCTGATTTTTTGGTGAGGGCCTCTTTTATTGGTTAAAGGTTCTTCATCATATGATTTCTGTGAATCTTGGCCCCCTTTTTCCACGATTTATCAGCTGATTTTTGTTTGTGGTTTGATGGGATGTTCAGTTTTCCTCTTAAAATTGGTTGTTAATTAGGGTTGTATTGATTCTTGAATGCCATCAATTTCTTAATCAAGGTATAATAATCCAATCAGGTGAAAGATCAATTAGGGATTTTGTAGTATAACTAGCCATGAATTTTGCTCAATGGTAAATTGGCTGCTAGATTTTTCATTGATTTTGATCAAGATTGATATCATATTTGATGCATTACAGTGTGATTTGCAGAAAGATGTTAGGAGGGAATTTTCATGGCGTTGTGGAGCGGAACCGCTCCCAATACAATAAAACGACGTCGCCTCAGCTTCAGTTGATTGGCAATGGTGAGGATATATGTTGTGGCTCTGTTAGAAAATCTAAGCATTTGCTACTAGTTTTTACCTTAATGTATTGCCATTGATCTTTTACTTGTCCACTGAAATCGAGTTTATGGCCTTGCATCATACAGAGAGGCAGTGATCATTTGGGATTTTAGAATGTGATTTAGCACTGTAATCTGTTTGTCTTTAAATTCTTTGGAAACAATTGGTATTCATAATCGTTCCTGCCTGATCATTAAGCATATAACAAATGCTGTGATCCATCACTGGTGATATTACATTGTTACATGTCCGAATGCCTTCATTAGTTTCTGATAAGTCAAACACGTTCCTCTGATTGTGTGACTCGTGAAAGATATATGAAATTTCTTGTCCTTCTGCCAAAGCATTGGCACTAGTTGTTAGGTTACATACTTGCACAAGATTGAGTTCAAGCTTGAGGTTCAAATACATTTAGTTTGTCGTATGAAGGTGGAAAATTGGTAATGGCAGCCTGGCACTGCTTTGGTTCCTGTTTCTATACTTTTAGAAAGGGCTTGTTAATTTTGCAAAGGACGGGCTTAATTTTTTTTTTCCCCCAAAAAATATAGGTTCTCCATCGACATGTAGCTTTCTTTTGTTTATACATCTTCTTCACTTGTTATATGTTGTAAGGAAACAATCTCCCTGATTTCAAACCAACAATCTAGTTCAAATGCTCTCGTTAAAGATGGCAATAGTTATATGTATAATGAAGGGAGAGAAGCTCGGAACTGTTTGCCTTTCACTTTCAGTTTTATATTCCTTCTACTTCTAACGCATGAATTCATTTCCCACTGACATCATTTTTTGGTTGCTCATAATTTGTCTCACCTGATGTGATGTATCCTTGTGCAGTTCCAACTCAGTACCCTGCTGGCCTTGGCATGATGAATTGTGTAAGAAACGAGCGCGATCCCACTGACGGTCGCCCTAGCAAAAGAGTTAGGGAAGAAGAAATTGCATATGTGCAGCAGAAGCTTGACATGTCTGCAAATACCAACCTTCGCCTCAACAATCCTGTCCATACTGGACTCCTTTTAAACCCCAAACCCGTATCGCCCGGGCTCAGGCTTTCGAGTGAGAAAGAAGAGCGTAGCTCTTCTGTTACTTCAACCAGTGAGAATCTGACAAATGCCTTCCCATTTGCTCTTTCGCTGGGTAATACTGTTAAAATTGAGATAGACCGACAGATGGAAGAACTCGGGCAGTATATCAAGCTTCAGGTATATCATAATTTTTCAACGTTTCAACTCTTCACTACCAAATGAGGCTTATCCAACTATCTCTCTCCCCCCCCTTATGTGAGCAGGAAGAGAATATCCTGAAGGGTGGAAGAGAGATAAATGAAAGGCACACGATTTCCTTGCTGAATGCATTGGAGAAAGGAGTGAGCAAGAAACTACACGAGAAGAATATCGAAATAGAGAGCATTAACCACAAGAACAAGGAGTTGGAGGAGAGAATAAAGCAGATGGCCATGGAAGCTCAGTCGTGGCACTACAAGGCTAAGTACAACGAGTCAGTGGCCAATGCGTTGAAGAGCAATATCCAGCAGCTCCTGGCGCAAGGCACAGCCCACGGTCACGAAGGGTTTGGGGACAGTGAGGTGGACGACGCGCTGTCTTCCTTAAAGCAACCCCCCGGCATGATTAGTAGCTCGAAGAATCCGGATCAGCTTAGCCATCATCGGCTAAAATGCAGATGTTGCAAGAAGAAGCAGGTTTCGATCTTGCTGTTTCCTTGCAGACACCTGTGCCTGTGTGCAGAATGTGAAGGATTTGTTGATGTTTGCCCCATCTGTCAGGTGATGAAGACTGCTAGCTTCCCTGTAAACTTGTGAATGGTGAAGATGTAGAGCAGTAGCAATCCTCATCACCTCTCTCTCTCTGAATTTGGATGGAGTCGGGGCCATGTGGAATTCATTTTTCCATCTGTTGGTGTCACCAAAATCCAACAATTTTCAGTCGAGTGATGGAATGCTTATATATTGCATAAAAGAGGTTTTTCAGTGAATTCTCCTCAAATTTAAAAGAATTTATGTACTTCGATGAATTCAATATGCCAGTCTATTATATTACATATTCTTTTACTCTATTCTCTCTCTCTCTCTCTACAAGAAGTTCATTGAAGACATCAGTTACATTAATATACTTATTTGTCGCAAATAGATAATATTCTATAAACAACATAATACATAAATTTTAAATGTTTCTTTTTCTTCATTAATCAGGCTGCCACTGAAAGAAGAACTAGATACTTTTCATTAAAAAAGTGATTAAATTCTCTAAACATTTTCACCATATTTTGATAATCACCCTGAGCTATAATGTAAAATCATTAAATCATCAAAACGGAATCTTTTTCTTGGGAAGAAACCATTTACTAAGAAAAACAATGCACAACTCATTCATGTGTTTGTCTTGTGCTTGTCTTGAGTTGGAGGATACAATATTTACCGCTCACTTATATAAATCTGAATTATATTGGGAAAAAAAGAGATTTTTTTTTTCTTAAAGATTAAATTTCATTTTCATGCTATGATTTATTTAGTCACGATTCAATTTTTCTGTATAATATAGATAAACATTTGATTAAGTAATAATGGCCTGATATTTTAATATACTTCTGTTAGGACGACATTCCGTAAATTTAGAACATTTGAGAAAATACATTTATATTTGGTCGGCTGATTCCATTTTTCTTTCCAAATTCAAACGACTCAAACTTGAAATAGTTCTTTTTTTTTTGTCCTTATCCTAGTAAAAAGATTGTTAATAATATTAATTTGTCAAGTTATTTAATTATTTGAAACACTAGATTTGAATTTGATCTCATTTAATATTTCTAAAATATCGAGTGTCGGAAATACCGAGAATATCCCTGACGTATACGTATAAAATTCTAACTCTATTTACCCTCCCACTGTCACCAACTCTTCACACTCTCCTCCCTTCTCGACGGAGCCTCCAACGTTCCTCTCCAACTACCCCTACCACCCACCCACCCACCCGCCCGCCCGCCCCATTATATACATACAATCGATACACACTCTCTCTAGCTCTCACTCTCCTCTATTGATCCGAGAGAAGATGCAGAGCACAGCTATTACATTCGCGCCTTCTCTTTCTCTCTCTACCCGTCCCCGCAGCCTCTCCGCTCGCGGCCTCAACTCCGTCGCCGCCCTGCCCAATGGAAAGTTCCATTTTGGTAGTGCTGTTTCTACTTCGGCCCGAAAATTCAACTCGATTAGCTGCTCGCTGAAGCAGAACGGGTGGGTGGCCGGGCCGAATCCGGGACTCCCCGAGCCCGAATCTGATGGAGTTGTGGTTCGGGCCACGGCTGAGAACGCGGGGGCGGCCGAGATCCCGAAGCCGAAGAGCTCCGTCAAAGATACGGTGGTGCTCGGAAGTCTGTTCGGGCTCTGGTACCTGTTTAACATCTACTTCAATATCTACAACAAGCAGGTAGTTGTCGCTCTGTCTTTTTATGTATTGATCTTTTAATTTCTGTAAATTTGGGCAGATTTCGATTTATTTAGCGATTCTGTTTGTGCTTGATTGCTGATGTTTATGCAAATCTGAGAGAGAGAAAAAAAATTGATTCTTGACTAACTGTAAAAGTGTTTTTTTCCGATGTGTGATTCGATTTAGTTGTTAGAGTGCATTGTACCTTTATGCCTTCTCGATTCTTTATGTTGAAGTGATTTACCAGAATGGTTTTAGTTTATTGTGTTTTGTTTATTTATGTTGCTTCCCTTTTAGTATGTCTTTTAGAAGTAGCGTAGAAAGAGTTTAGTAGTTATAGTGTATTGTACTTCTAGTCAATTTTGATCTTTTATGTTGAAGTGATTCCCAGGAAAGATCTTAGATTCCTGTCTTATGCTGATTTATGTTGCTTTTTTTGGGGTGTATACTATGAAGTAGAGTTGGGAAGAATGTGGCCTAAATGGCAATTTCTCACTAGATTAATCTATGTCATTGAGAAACTATGTATCATGTCCAAGTTATGATGTAGTCAATTACTTGAGCAAACAATTTTTGTTTTTTCAAGTTGTCTCAGATCGTATGCAGTCGAGTACAATTTCACGGTTTTGCATACACGGGTCAATTGCTGTTTGTTATGTATTTAGTGTTCTTGAAAACACTTGTTTCAGATTAAAAGCATCTCATGTCAGAGGATATTCATTTTCCCTTTTTAGAAAATGGTGTAATGTTTTGGTATTGTCATTAAAGGAGTGAGGAAATTTTGAGATGATGATTATTATTTTATAGAAGCTTTGAGCTAGTCGAAATCAGATATCATCTAAGTTCATTTGTTGAGTATGGTGTTACTAGTGTACACGATGGTGATGATGCTTTTTTGTTAGGTTCTCAAAGCTTTTCACTACCCAATGACGGTAACCCTTGTGCAATTTGCGGTCGGAACTGTGCTTGTTGTTACAATGTGGACTTTAAATCTGTACAAGCGGCCTAAAATCAGTGGATCCCAGGTACTTGAACACTTCTTGGACAAATTTAAATCAGTTTATTGACATGAGCATTAATTATTATCCTGCGTCCAAATTTGACAGCTTGCTGCAATTCTTCCATTAGCAATGGTTCATACACTAGGCAATCTATTCACCAATATGAGTCTTGGCAAAGTTGCTGTTTCATTCACTCATACGATCAAGGCCATGGAGCCTTTCTTCTCTGTGGTCCTTTCTGCCATGTTCTTGGGAGAGGTGAGACATCCCTGTGCTCTCAAATCAAATCTATTCGAATATGCTCAGTTGTAGTATAAATGTCTTTGCGAAGCTTCAAAAAGATTTTCACTTAATGGCACATGGCAAACTTGTATAATGATGCAGGAATAGGTCACATAGCTTTTTATAGATTGGAACTATTAACATATGAATGTTGACATTATAAACTATTAATTGCGGTGTAATATTGTTGTTTCATATCCTGGAAGAACTTGGTTGATAAGATAATTATTAGTCTTATTTAGTTTTCAACATGTAATATTCTTGATTCTGGTACCTTGTAACAGTTTTTGACTTTTGGTTGCAAAATAATGACATATAATATGGGTGCCTGTTCAATTGGTTGTGTTCTTTATGTTTGTACTATGCAGTTTATGATATCTTACTTTGCTGTAACCTCTTTTTGGGCAGTTTCCTACACTATGGGTAGTTTCGTCACTTATGCCAATTGTTGGTGGAGTAGCTTTGGCATCGATGACTGAGGCCTCTTTTAATTGGTACAGAATCATGACATTGCTAATAAATCACTAATCAATTTTGTCATTGCCTTTATCCAAAATTATCTGCCAAGTGATTTCTCAGTTTGTGATTTGCTCACAATCTTTGCACTATATTCATTTTTGAAGGGCCGGTTTTTGGAGTGCCATGGCTTCAAATCTGACAAATCAATCTCGCAATGTCCTTAGCAAAAAGTTTATGGTAAAGAAAGAGGTATGTTTTCTACTTGAATAACTGTTTTTTATCGAGTCCTGAATAATGCTATATATATGAGGACTGATAAGTACCTCCAGTGATCTTTTACAATTTGTTCAAAGTTTCTGCTGGTGTCATTTCACCGAAATTATGTTATTTCAGTATCTGCTTCTTGTGCTCGGTGTAAAAAAGAGTAGATATTTTACATACTTTCTATCAGCTTTTCCCAAAATGGTGCTTCATATAAATTTTTCTTCATGCAGGATTCCTTAGACAATATCACTCTGTTCTCAATAATTACCATCATGTCCTTCTTCTTGATGGCACCTATTGCCTTTTTCACGGAAGGCTTCAAGCTTACACCTACATACCTTCAGGCTACCGTAAGTAAATATAGGAAGCAGGACTTTCTTTTACATTATATGAAACCTGCATTTCCTTAATAGCAATTTTTTCATTGTTAATTTCTTCTAGTCACGGCTAATGAGGTTTGCTAATGAGATTTTTATTTTTTTGTCTTTTCTATTGGCAGGGGGTGAATGTCAATCAGCTTTACACTAGGTCTCTCATTGCAGCTCTGTGCTTCCATGCATATCAACAGGTACTTATTAGAAGATAATTTTTTTCATATGAATAGCATTTTCTTCATCAAAGTTAAAGCATATGCCTGTATTTATATGTCACGTATACTGTATATTGTTAAACTTATAATATTTAGCATTGTGGGAAATGCATTTTAGTTGATGCAGGCTGATTTGTGAGGGGCAGCGTAAATTTGTAGTAGTTTGTTAAGTGTGTATTTATATGTTGTACGTGTCTGGTTTAGTGTATATGTATCTAGTTTTAAGAATGTGGTAATTGGAATTAGTCGATATGATGAAGAATAGGTACAGAAAGCACTGTGTTTAGTTCTTGTTGGGTTTTATTTTCCTTACATTTACGGTTTTACCAACATGGCCTATTGATGGAAGAGTGATGGTTGTTGGCTTCTATGCACTGAGTTTAGTTATGGAAGAGTCTTATACGTAAGAAGATTTTCTAACCTAAATTTACTAACAGAACTAGAGTACTCTTTTGATTGTTATGATTTGGTTATGTTTATGGCATTACTGACGAGCATTGATTATTGTTGCTGTCAATCTAGCATTGCTGTGATTGTGCTGGTGTGTGAAAATGGCAAAATGGTCCTGTTTTAGTTTGACACAATTAATTTAATACTTTACATATCTATTCCACAGCCAAATATGGAAGTATTTTTTGAAAATTTCATCTTGAAGGTTATGTTCTGTTGTTTAAGTGCTGACAAGAATTGTTAGTGCAGGTCTCGTACATGATCCTGCAGCGTGTATCTCCTGTCACCCATTCCGTGGGCAACTGTGTTAAGCGGGTGGTGGTGATTGTCACTTCCGTCCTCTTCTTCCGCACACCCGTCTCACCTATCAACTCCCTAGGTACAATCAGTCTTCTTAGGAGACGTTTACTTGGGTGATAGCTTGGATAGATAAAATGAAATACTTGATGTGATCCTTGAAATACTGAATCCTAAATGTCGAATGTGCGCTGTTGGGGTGCAGGTACTGGAGTAGCACTTGCTGGAGTGTTCTTGTATTCAAGAGTGAAGCGCATTAAGCCAAAGCCGAAGACGGCTTGAGGTTTTAGTGTTGGATCAAAATTTTGTTGATGATTCTGTTGGTAGACTAGAAAATCAACCATTGCTGTATGGTGCTTGCTTGCTTGCTAGTCAGGAGGAGTTCTTCACGGTTTTTGCTACTACTCTGTTTTCTCCATCTTTCCCTACAAATATCGGCATATTCTTTCATCAATATTTGCTCTTCTTGAAATATAATGATTTGGTCATGCTCTTTTGAAATATCTGTACACTTCTCTTAGTTTACACCCCACTGCCCATTAATGCTTACATATATATATTTCGAAAATTCTCGCTTCAACAGAAAATTTACTCTCTTGTACTATAATATTAACATGTTGAAAATCGTGATAAATACAGAAGACGAGCTGAGCTTCCATATCAATTGGCAGTTACTTATTAAATATATATACATGACATGCATACATGAATAAATAACTTAAATACTAAATGACCAATTATTAGCGTTTGCTTTGGAATACTTGATTTCAAGCTCAAATGTCACTCCAGTCTGCGTTATAAGGACACATACCAGGACCATTATAAGTGCACTTCACTTGCACTGTTTATGGCCCGATATTTGTTTTCATTATTTAATATTCACAATTTTATGTGCTAAATTTTTTCTTCATTTATCACAATTTATGTATCTCATTTTTTAATTATTTTTTATTTTATATAATTTGTAATTTTGTATATTTTTATATTATATTAAATTCATATGCAAATAATCGGAAAATGTGATTTCATTAAAATTTTAAAAATTACATCATTAAAATCTCCGAAGATTAAAAAAACATTAACACTCGGCTTAATTGCGCTTCTAGCGTGTGCGCAGCATGCGCGACCCTGTTGATCAGGACAGCCTCGTGCTATGCACGCGTGCATGGAGTGAAATAAGGGCACGTCGCATGCGAATGCATGCAAGACCTTCGATTTTTCTCGCTCCAAAGCGGCCGGCCCTCCGCGCGCACACGCTGTGTCGTGCGCCTTCTTGCTGAGCTGGTGATGCTCTAAAACATAAACTTGTAGTGCTTCTACTGAGTCAACCTCATCCATAGATGATTATTCTAGGTACTGGACAACTAATACAAATTCTTTAGGTATCTCGTCTTAAAATATGTTGTCGGGATTTAAGTTCAACAATTTCAATTGTTGAAAACTTCTTGACAAAACTGCATTGATGCAGTGGACAAAAGATAAACATAATGGATAAAAGAAAGACACATTGTA
>JAYDZE010501886.1:0-13815 GCA_034509125.1 Monilaria moniliformis
ATATATATATATATAGACATTGACACGTCAATCATGAGATTAATCAAATGTAGCATTTCAATTTAAAATAAGCATATGTCATACCACATTAATATGCATAGCTTATTTAGAAATAATTTTAAGGTGAAATCATCGTTTTTAGTACTTTTTATTGTCGAAATAAGATGGGAGATGACTGGTTGAACGACATCCTGATGGTATACAATGAGAGAGAAATGTTTACGACTATTTCTAATGAAAGAATTTTGAGTCGTTTTCAGAATATGGATACTCGTAGGAGCCAACTATCGCGCACAATAGATAATGGTGCTATTTAAATTGTAATGTATTTTTGTAAAAAAATATTTTTTTAAATATTATATTTATTGTATCATCCGACCCCACGATGATTAATTTCTGAATCCGCCATTGGCTAGAATAAAGTCATATCTATTGTTGGCATGAACAAAAATCATGTCACGTTATTTTTTCGTGTTCGAATAAATTTACGTGTGTCTATTTTGCTATAAATAAAAAAACGATGCTATTATGGAAATAATAATTTATAACTAGTCTTTAAAATCAAAATTGAATTACATTAGTTTCCGAGGTGATTCATATATGGTCAACCAGTTTATATAGGCGATGGCCAACTCACCGTAATTTAAAAAGTTCTTGAGGATTTTTTTGAAATAAAAAATAATTTTAATATAATCATAATACTATTTAAATTACATCACTGTTTTAAGAATAGAAAACAGGACTTGAACTTTTGAGATGAACAATTTCTAACTATTATGATAACGAGAAATTGAAAGAAACGAAAAAATGAAGATTTATAAATTTAGTGGAGAATAGGTTGCAGCGGCGGATCTAGGGGGGCGGGAAGGGGCGGCCGACCCCCCCACCCCCCCCAACCCCTGCCCTCCGAACATTCATTTTTTTATGTTATGAGAAGAGATGCATAGCCTTTCTCGAAAGATTGTTGAAACTAAAAAAGATAGAATTTTTCTATTAGTTTATTGCTTGATTGAATTGGTATTGCTATTACCTGTAGCTACTGCATCTGTTGAAAGAGTATCTTCTGCCATGAAATTTGTCAAGACCGACCTACGAAATAGGATAGCAGATGATTGGTTGAACGATAATTTGGTAACATACAATGAAAGGTCTATATTCGCTACGGTTTCTAATGAATTTTTTTTGAAATGTTTTCGAACTATAGATACTCGTAGAAGTCAGCTGTCGCGGTCAACAGACGTTAGTGCTACTTGAATTGTAATATGTTATATATTTTATTATAAAAAACATATTTGAGTATTATATTTAAAAAAATTATTTTTTTCCGCCCCCTATTTTTTTTGTCTGGATCCGCTACTGATAGGTTGGACTTGGGAACTGAGGGTCCTCTACTTTTTATTTATGTGTTTCATAACAATTTTTTTACTATAATTAGCCTTATATTGTGAAAAATAATAATTTTTTAACTATTATATATAAAATTATGAAACACCCCTTCATGTTTGTAAAATCACAGGGGCTCTGGCTCCGTCTTGTGGTCAACCATACGTTATTCTGTGCAGCTGTATTTCCTAGTCAAAATTATTACGTGTATATTTGGGTCACGTAATGTAAATATAGTGATAATTTCGTGATGACCACTAATGTTGAATATGTCTACATTAATTTAAATAATTAATTTGTGTCTTTATGTATATATATAGTGCTAATTTGGGGCTTGATTTCCTAGTTAGATGATCTTCCAAAAATGAAAGGCGCAGTCTCTGTAGCAATACTAGTACTGTTTTTGGTGGTATCCAGTTTTCCACAAAAAACCAACGGTGAGGAAAGTGTGGCTGTGGAAATCGATAGAGAACAAGGAAGAAAGATGATTAATGTCCAAATAAAGAGGAGGAGTCGTGGTGGTGGTGGTGCAGGTGGATCGGCTTCCTCTGCTCAAAAACTATCTGCTTTTTCCATCCCCACTTTCTCCCTCTTATTTGCTTTCTTGTTTGCATAGAAAAAAACAAAGATATGGTTTTACTAGTTGATGTTACTCGATTGTCATTTCAATTAATTTTTGTCATGCATGTTTTGTAATCCCATATGGATATATGTTTTGCAATCTCATTCAATTAAGAAGGCAAAATGTATATTGGTGTCTAGTCATTTATTTTTCTTTTTGGAGTTGCTTCCTAGTCTATAGATGAAGAAAAGGATAAGATCACAGGATTAGTTCAACTGTTTAATTGGGCTGTCAACCCCCCCCCAACAAAAAAACAAAAACAAAATTGCTGTTAGATTGGGCTGTAACTATCGAAAAATCAGATTCAAGTATATATAAATCGGCTGGCTTCAGCCGTTAGTTGGGCTGTAACTATCGAAATCAGATTAAAATTGGAATTCAAGTATATCATCATCATCATCATCATCATCATCCATAATTCTTTATTTTTATTTATCTATATTCATGATTTATGTCTTTTTAATTCTTATTCTATTCGTAATAATATATTGTTGTCATTCTTAAATCTGCATATATGTAATTTAATTTGGTTAAATGATTGCATCAGATCAATTCCGGGTGGCCGAACCCTACTCTCATCATTTCACTTCATCATTATACTCTACCAGTCAAAAACTCGAGCCCTAGTCAAATATGAAATTGTTTTTTATCCAAATATAAGACCAATTCAGTTACTATAAACTACAAGCACAATGTACAGTGATCTTTCGTTGAAATTCGACGGATTATACAAAAGCATATATATGTACATCATACATATGTACATACATATATATATATATATATATATGAATTAGTTTGACTCCAACAATTAGAACCAAAGTACGGATAGTACTCTATTCCCTAATTATTTAAAGAAGGAACAATAGTAGGGGTGCTTAAACGATTAACTAGTTATTGGTTAACTAATAACCGAATCGAATAAGGTCAGTTATCGATTAACCGATAATCAAAAATTTTGGTTACGGTTCGGTGTCGGTTATTTGTTTTTGAAAAAGTTAGTTATCGGTTCTAACCGATAACCAACGATTGAACAACAACTAAAACCGATTTTAATTAATCCTCATAATACCCATAACCCATATCCGGCCTGATTACCCTATCCTTAGGTCCAGCTTAAGGATTAAGAAAAAGAATCCCCGTCCCTGCCCTGGTTCTTAGTCCCTACCTGCTGGCCCAAATTCCAATCCTCACCCCTGCGCTTATCCTTCTCTTTCGCTGTTTCTTGGTCGCCGACTCGCCGCCATCGCCCCTGCTCGCTTGATTCTCGGTCTCCGACTCGCCCATCGCAACTGGGCCTGCCCATTCCTCTCTCTCTCAGTCTCTCTCTTAGGCGATTTTCATCGATTTTCATCATGTGTGACGTGTGTCATCTTCCTTTTTATTTGTAAAGGATTTTGTGAATGTGTTGTATGATAATGATTCTGTTAATTTTTGGCCTACTGGTTCTGCTGAGAAGTTTTACTAGTTTTTACTATAAATGTATAATTGTGTAGTATTCTTGAGGGGAATAATACTCTTAATCTGAAATAAAACTCTTCATGTCAAATTTATCTAATTTACTTTATAAATTCATTAACAAATTAATAGTTTAGGTCTGAAACTTGTCAAATTCAACTATTTATATCTTGTAGTTGAATCTAGTTCATGGAATTCAATGTAGCTGGGTGGTTTTGGGATAATTTGGTAGCTCTTTTGTTCATCTTTTCATCAACGATTTTCACATCCTTTTATGATTGTATGGCATTTTAATTATTGGGTTCTGTATGCATATATGGGTTGAGGTGTTTTTGTCAGGACATAATTATAATAAAAAAAAGCAGTTGAGATCATTTTATCTTTTGCTTATCAAGGAATATTTTAAATTATTAGTTCTACAAGGAATTGCTTTGATTGTTACAACATGCTCGATTTTCATCTTTCTTTTCTGTCTATTTGTATTCGTGATCCTCTAGGTTCAAATATATATGAAGAATAACCGCAAGATTTTGATTCAATTCAATACTTCATTTGTGAGAATGATGGGTTAGAGCTTCATATTTTATAATTTCATGCTTCCTTATATACAATATGTTGTTCGATAGTGGGCTTTTGTGAAATAGAAATGATGGTGTTGCATCTTTAAATTTTAGTTGAGGTATGCATTTCTACATTTAGTAACTGCTTTCAATCATTTTTAGTTTTAAATTAGTTTGTTATTTGTTATGAACGTGCACGTTACAATTATTTGTATGAAATAAGGTAATTGTAGTTCAGTGGATAATGTGTTTCAATCTTATCCATAGGTCAAGGGATCAAACCTTTTTTGGCGCACGAATTAAAATAATTTTTGAAGGTCATTTCTTGATCGGTTATATCGGTTAACCGACTAACCAATCAGCTATAACCAATCGATTAGTAGGCTAACCGATTTCTGATCGGTTTCGGTTCCGGTTCCGGTTCCGATTCTTCATTCGGACATTCATTTAAGTCGGTTAACCAACGTGTCGGTTCGGTTATTAACTGAACCGACCGTTTAAACACCCCTGAACGATAGTAATTGGATAAGGGATTACAAAACATTTTTTTATAATTATGAAATTACAACACATAAGCTACTAATATGTCACTAAATACGAGTGAGACAAATATTTGTCTTTGATTTATATAATAAGAGTGTAAGTATTCACTTACGAGGCCTGCAAAATCTAAGTATATAGCATTTGGTTGTTTTAAAATTTAGTAAAATACAGCAACTGATGGCAAAAAAAGTGGATAATTGAATTTGTGGGGTAATTGGAGATATTGATAGTTTGTGAGTGAGAATTGCTTGTATAATATGGTGAGGCCGACGATCGCCATTGTTTCTCTTATTCCACGCGTAGTCGTACGACCCAAGCAACTCAGCCTCCATCCTCTCAGCCGCCTCCTTGCTTTCCATCTACCAAAAATAAACGGCATCAGAGACAAGAAGAGATCCTCTACTTCAAAACAAGCACAATCAGCATATATACTTACAGGAGCCCATCGGTAAACGATTGGGAGGCCTCTAATGAATACGTCGGCAAAGAGCGACGCTAAATGAGCGCCGCCGCGGCCGTAGCTCTGGAGCCTAGACCTGACGTTGTTGGCTTGTCCGGTGTAAATGGGGATGACGGAGGCGGAGTCGAGGTTGCGGGAAGCTGACATGGCGATGCCCAGCTCGTAGGCTCCTGGGCTTGTGTGGTTTGGGAGGTTTTGAGTTCTGTATCTTTCTGCTCCTTCTTTTCCCGATGAATGCTCTTTCCAGTCTGAAGCTCCTATTAGCTTCTGCATGCATGTCATCATCATTGTTAAGATTTCGGATTCGTTTGAATCGCAATCCACCAACAAGAATATCGAGTAACAAGAAAAACACACCACACACTCGGAATTACGTGGTTCCATTCAAGGACTGGATCTACATTCACAGGAAAATAAAGGCTTGACTTTTATTAATTCTGATGGAGGATTACAAGATCACAGATCACGAAGAGGAAGAAGAAAGTACACAGGATTTCTCAATCTAATATCAATGGCTATCGCGCGCTATACTATACCTTTATGAATGGCATACTTCTTTATGGATGGCTGGCTTTTTGATATAGGCAATGGATAATATATGTTGTCTATTAGCTAAATTCTAGTAGCTAGTGGCGATAGCCATATTGGTTTGAGAAATTGTGTATACTTTCTTCTTTCTTTTGGTGATTTGTGATCTTGTAATCCTCCATCTAAATCAATAGAAGTCGAGCCTCAACCTTTCTGTGGATGTAGTTCCAGTCCTTGAATCGAACCACATAATTCCGAGTATTCTTATTTGCATGCAGTTTCAATAAGTCAGTGTGTGTGGTGTGTTCTTCTTGTTCCTTGATATTCAAACAAATCCGAAGTCAGTGTGTGCGGTGTGTTTTTCTTGTTACTTGATATTCAAACGAATCCGAAATCTTAACAATCATAAATATAATGCAGTATGATTGCTTCGAAAATTTACATGTTTGTTACAAACTCATTTTCTATTAGTATTGGTATAATTGTCAAATATATACCACATTAATTCTAATTATCTAATATTACATGTCATAAACTTCAATAAACAAAACTTAAATGCTTAATCTTTTGAACTTAATAATTGGAAAAGTGTAAAATTATGATGTTGTGTAATGCATGTGACGCATATAGATAGTATGGAAATATAAAATATGATATAATTGGTAATACAGAATATGTTTGGACTTAATTTTCAGCCGGAGAAGTCCATATATTTAATTTTTTAAGGCAAAGTTAATATATATAATTCAAGTGTGCTTAATTGCTTAATTGGTAAGAAGTCTCACACGGCCACAAAGCTTAATGGAGAACCATCTTTAAAAAATTACTAGTATTACTTTTTCGGATGAAAAACCTTTTTTTTTTAATGAAAAACTGCCGGTCATAGTTCTAGAAACTTTACTCCACAAAAATATGAGGGAGGATTTTGAAAGCACTTTTCATGGAAACCACCCCTTTAATTTTAGATAGTGTTTTCACCATTCGTCAACTAAAGGAAACCTAATGAGACCAAAAGAAGCAGCTTCTAAACAACTTCCAAATTTACAAATAAACAAATCTATGACAAAAATTTATATGCCCTAATAACCAACGTTCCACAACAATACAGGAGATTTTCTTTTTTCTTTTTTTTTTCAGAGAAAAATGCTCGAATTTAGTCGAAAGTAAAAATAAATACAGTGTGTGTGCGTGGATTTTTCTAAAAGCAAGCTGCATGCATGCGGTTAATATGTGATCACCTCCCATAACAAGAAAAAAGTGAGTGTGCGTGCGTGTGTGTGTGTGTGTGAGAGAGAGAGAGAGAGAGAGGCGGTGACCTTCCATGGAGAGAAAGAGTAGTGGTGTAAGATATATTGGATATCTTCTCTCTTGAGCCTTGGAGTTGTGGAAGAAGATGATAAAAGCCTCATGCATGTGAAACTCAAAATACATCCCTGCCCATGCCATTGCCCGCACCCATCGTTAACTATTTGCGCACACTTCACGTCCATCACTTTCACACCCATAATTTTCAAACCAATCATCTCCCTATATATATTTATATACATCTTACTTTACACAAATAAAGTTTGACAAAATATGCATTCAAGTCTAAACAAGATTACAATATGTACAAAGAATCAAAGAAACAAGGTAACTGCAGTCATCATCAACATGCAGCAAGGTGTAATCACGTGTTTAGTTATATATACATATATATATATTCCAAATAAAATAGTACTTGAGTAATTTATTTCAAAGAAGTGACACTAGAAAAGTACCTACCATATATAAATCACCAATCAACACGATATAATGTGGTGAAAATGGAGATTTTAAATGTTGAAAAAGAAAAGAAAATGGAAAGATTACTTTTGTGTTTGATGGAGAAAGAAAAGGAAGAGAAAGAATGAGGAAGGATTTGCAAAATGGTGACGAAAAGATGGGGAGGAGGATAACGCTCTCTACACAAACAACCGTCGAAATGGAGATTTTGCCGGGCGGTTTTCCTTTTTCTTTTTTCTTTTTCTCTTTTAAATTTTATTTTATAGGAAGCCACTATTCAAAACTAACCACAAGTGATTTTACTTTTTTTTTTTTTTAATTTCAACAATTATTACAAATTCCAGGGTTTATAGAAAGATTAGGATTAATAGAATAGTCAAGTAATTGTCATCTTAAAATAGTAATAAATATATAATATAACCACTAATACAAAAAAAATACGTCCTCCGTTCATAAACTAACGCCGCATTTGCTTTTGGCACATGTTTTAATAAAGAGAGAACTCCATATTTAGTCCCTGCAAATGACACTAAATACAAAATATCCTTCTGAAGATGAAAACGTATATTTCAGATACTTGAAAATGGGGATAATATCAATTACGCTTATTTTTCACTTTGTGACTTTTTTTTACCAAAAACAGTCATGAAGCATTCAAGGGTATAATTGTACAATTATAATATGACTTTTTCTTAGTTGACACCACTGAACCATGCAGACATAACTTTTTTAGAATTTTGTTGATTTGATTTAAAGGTTGCAGACATTTTTAATACTCACTCTCTCTCTCTCTCTCCCCCTCTCTCCCCATCTTTAAAATTAAAGTTATTCATCTTCTTCATTCCTCTTCTTCACTCCTCTTCACATTAAGGAAATATATATCAGTAATACGCTAATTTTTTTATATTTACTACTGATTGGAGGGGGAAAAATAAATGTTGACAAATACAAACAATTCTTCAAGTTGAGGTAATGGATGCACGTGGTTGAGATATGAGTACGAGAGATGCGGTTGTGGTGAAAGGGCGTCTCTGAAAATAGTGGCTGATTCAATGAGGGAATCCTACGGGATGTTATACTTTGTAAGTAAGAAGAAAGGTAGGGATGGTGACTGTCGCTTCTTCAAGTGGTGTTATCCGGAGTCGAGCGATTGGGCGAGGCATAGCCGACGCGAATTCTCCGAAGATGAGGCTCGCGAAGGTCCGAATGATGGATTTTCTATGGTTGTTGCTTGTTTTGCTTTACTTTTATCCTTTTTGGTAATTTTTTTAAGTTTGAATAAGTAATGAGAATTTCACTTTGTACGTAATTTGGGGAAAAAATTGTTGGTTGATGTAGAAGCCAAGAAGATTTTATTGTAATTTGTTGGCATAATTCTAGATAATTAGTTGTGTTTTGTTAGTGTATTTTTTTTTTCTATTAAAAATGGAGTTAGTTAATTAAAAATAGAGTTGGTTAATTAGTTGTTGGGAATTATACACAGAAGCCATAAATTCTGGAAAATGGAGTTGGTTAATTATAAATAAACATGTCAGCAATAGCCATAAAGCTTTTACTCCTCTTTCATTTGAAATAAATTTTGGAATACAACCCTAGAGGAATGAATCTTATTCAATCCAGTCATCCATCTCCATTTCTCATGACAATTCAATTTGCGGGTGATGATTCCATGTTGTTTTCATAGTTGTGTTGGAAACGAGCATGACATTGTTAGTGGTCTCTGAGACCCGAGCACTCATACGTACCTTTGTAGCGGGTGGTTTTCCGCCATTGTCCGCCCACTTCAATCTTGTGTAAATACTCTGCAACTTTGCCAATGAAAGCTTACCCCTTACACTCCATTTATTTGAAGTACCATCCATTTTTAGTTGTGTTACAAAACTTGCCCTAAAGTGATATTATATAGACATGTGCTTCTGTTCACATAATTGATCTGCTTCAGGGGTAGGTGTGATATTTAATTCACAATGCAGTGGTTAGGCTAAGTGTGATATGCATTCGTGGATTCAAAATCTATTCGATAATATCATTTCTGGTACCCAAAGTACTAAGTAACATCTTCTGGATTACCTACTATATCTTAAATAAATCATGTTCAGTACAAAAACCATTTGAATTGGTCAAAATATTGCCTTCTACATCTTAATCCTCGTTTCCACGATGACCACATCATGGGGTTGTGCTCATTTTGCTCCGTCTCTCTGGAATTGTTGTTGATTCAGGCCGCTTATTCTACATTATGAAATTCCATTTAGTATTATATTACGAACATTTGCTCTTTGAATAATTCATCTTTAAATTGTACCTTTGTGCTCTGTGACGACTTGGAAACGAGTGTTGTTTCTTCAGGTCGAACCCCTTTTATCCTGAGATGGCTGCATTTCGCGATGAATTTGTTACATTTTAAAATATCATAAAAGATACCTAAAGATTTTCATAATATCATAACATATACCTAAAGATTGGCATAATATCATAACAAGTACCTATTGAAATAATATCATAACAAGTACCTAAAGGTTAGCATAATAACATAACAGACACCCTAAAGGTTGGCATAATATCATAACAGATATCTAAGCTAAAGCATAATATTATCCGAAGTACCTAAATATCTTAATTTTAGAACATAAACTTACCTCTACAGGGTCATTCTTGCAGTTTCGTCTGTTATGTCCTTCTCTCCTATATCTGTCACATCTCATAAGGACGTCGCGTTTCAATGCTTCCACTCCATCCTCATGAACACTAATATGAATGGTTTCCTTTCTGGTCTTTCTTGGCCGACCACGTTATCTCTTGGTTCGTGGTGGCTCCATCTAAAATCCAATATCGGAGTTCTTCGGCCAGTTTTCCATCCCATTGATGGGGAACAAAACATTGTCGTACAACTTCACTATGGTTTCCCGAGAATAGTACTGTGAAACATGGTCGGTGTAGGTATGGTCATTTTTCAAGATGCACACAATACCATGCATGCAAGGTACCTTACGAATTTGCCGTAGATGACAGGTGCACGTCCGAGCTCGCAAGTTTACCACATACTGTCCCACTGGTCCGGAAACCTGGTAAGAATCATCCTCATTTCATATTGATTGCCAGGATGTTGCAACTCTTAATTCAATATCAAGTCATTCCTTTATGACCGGAGGCACTGCATAATCGTACGACTTTATCTATTGTCCCCTTATCTCTATCATTTGTAGCTTGTTTGTTCTGATTTCTTCGAGCATTGTGATAATAGCTTTCTCTCGAGCCCAATTTTTTTTGAATTTCACCAGTGTATCACATCATGTGTGCTCAGAGAAGAAGGTTTTCACCTACCTTTCTTTTGGTGCCACGCCTAGTAAGTGATTATGCGCTTGAAGAGTAAGCACCTGCATAACATCCATCATTTTTGAAGTTGTTGTACATGTGTTGTACACAAAATCGATGCTCACTCTGGGGGAAGTTCTCATGAATTGCATTTCCAAGTCCCTGACAGAAGTTAAACGAATTAATATATTAACACTACGAAAAGTGAAATTTAACAATGAATAATGTACATTTTGCTGGTGAGACATGAACGTATCGAGGAGAGTTCGCTGATATATCCGAGTCTTGTTGAAGGTAATCAAGAAACCACTTCCACTGTTGGTGGCTTTCTTCCTCTGTAACCGCTCATGCTATGGGCCACCACCTGTTGTTGGGATCCATCCCGATGGTGGTGAACAACCGAACTTTGTATATTCCTCTTAAGAAACATGCGTCGAGGAAAATAATTGACCTACAGTACTAGCTCCAACCTCTTTTCAATGGCCCCAAGCAGGAATAGAACCTCATGAACATTGGACCTGCACTCCCATATTCCCTATGATCCTTATACTGAATTTCAATAGTGGATCCAGGGTGTGTCTGTATGAGTTGATTCTTGTAATCGAATAAAATTTTGTACTGACGACCCGTGTTTCTGTAGATGCCTTCAAGTGTTGTGTCTCGTGCACGATAGGCCTTCATCCCACTAACAGTGGACCCAAACTGTTCATCTATTGATTGCCTGGTTTCCTACAACGGGATGTTTTGGTTGGATTTGATCTTCTCCGTGAAACGCTGAGTCAACCACTTTGCGGTGATCCACTTGTTCTCATGCACCTCACAACAAGTATGCGCATGATCTCTTTGAATGGTGGTCATAACATAGTCATCACTGTTCAATGCATCCTTCTTATGCAGGTACAAAAACCAACTACGCCATTGACAGTGACATTTTATCTGCAACCTCTTCCCATCATTCTTGAAAGTATAAATTGGTCTCTTGCTCATAACTGTATACTGGCTTAGTACTTCATAAAAAAATCTCTGCCTCCAAACACATCCCAATAGTACAAACTGGACAATCTTCTATTAACACGAATGATGAGAACACTGCATCTCTTGTATGCCTCTTGCCTTCTTCATCATAATCAACAACATCCCTGAGGGTAGCATCTGTTAAATCTCGTACCTTGTCTGAGCCTTCTGCTCGCACAATCCCAGTCTTTGTTTTGTCAACAATTGTGAGAATTTACAGCTTTTGTATATCTCTGTCACCTTTGGTCTGTCTTTTTCACCACTAGGTACCTCAGCTCCTGGTTGTTCTTCATGAACAGGGGGTTGGTGTTGTTTTGTACTTGCAGGCCCACTACCTTCTCTGGGTCTACTGGGAACAGGGTGTTGGTGCTGCCAGATTTTCTCGTAATAGGACGCGAACAACTGTTCATCACGGCACATATGTGCTAATAAAATGAACTGGTCTAGATATCATTGCTTTCTTGACCCTCATTGTGTAAATGACAATTTTGAACAAACTCATCCTCAAATAATGGTACATAATCCTCATCTCCCACAACTTTTCCTTTTCCTTCATCTTGACCATCATTATGTAAAAGACAATCCTGAACAAACTCATCATCCACAGCTTTTTCTTTTCCTTTAACTGGTGGTGGGGTAACTGTTTTCGCATCCTCTGTTTCAACAGGAACTCCCTCATCATCTTCCACAGTTTTGGCTTTTCCTTTATCTCTTGAAAAAACTCCTTGATTGTATACAACATACATGAATTAATAATCACAAACCATGCACCCAAAGTCAATTAAAATATTATAACAAATACCCAAAGTTAACAAAAATTTCATGCCAGGTACCTAGCATCTAAAATAAAGTCATAGTAAAACCACAAATTACGTACCCAAACATTTTCTCATAAATATCTTAACAGGTACCTAAAGGTTAAAACAAACAGATATTTTTATCACAATTCGGGTACTCAATTCAGAAAAAAATATTCATATGCAGTACCTCGTCTATCGCTGGATCGTCCATATGAAATGCATAAATCGTTTCTTCAGGTTCAACAACTTCAGTGATGTTTGTAGCATCAAATTGCCCCATCAAATCCTCGCTTATATCAACCTTTGATGTTTCTGCCTCCTCTAGTTTTCTTCTATTCCTGTGTTCTTCCAAACTTTTCACAAGAAACTCTTCGAACTCCACATCTTTCTCATACCACCGATCAACAATGGTTTAGATTTTTTCTTCAGATTCACTCTGGGCTTCGGCCGAGGTATTTCAGACTCATCAATTTCTTCGATCACTACTCCGAAACTTGGTACTTGATAGGAATCAGTCAAATATTGTTCTTTATCAGCTTTCTGCTTTATGACAGCTTCAACGATTGTAATATCCATGTAGTAGACATCGGTAAGATTTTCTCCCGTTGGAGCCACAAACATGAACCTCTCGAGGTGCGGCTCATCAACTAGGGGCCACATAGGATGCCATATTGTAGTCTCTATGCAAGCATGGCTACTCTCTGGATCTCAATAGTAAAACTCACACACTATTTCCTTCTTGTATCCAAACTCATCATCATACTTGAAAGATCAAGAAGTTTAAACCTATTAACATTGCATTCGTCCGCATAATCAACTTTTCTCCAAATATATCGATTGTCATAGAATATACCACCATGATAGATGGCAACTGTGAATAATTTGGGCCTATCCTTTTTTTCAAAACAAGGGGAAAAAACCAATCAATCCCCAAAGAAAAAAAAGACAATAAATCCCTAAAAATAAAAAAAAATAAAAAAAGAATAGGAACCACAAAAAAAATACCCTTATATCATTAGTCAATCGGTAAAAATTTAAGAAAATAGAATCAAAGAAAAAAACTACCATCATTTCAATCATTACCTAAAAACTTAAGAAAATAGGACAACACAAAAAAATCACCCTTATTTCAATTAGACCCCAAAATGAGTGCAATCTGATTTTAGGTCACATACTTACAAAATGAATAACATGATTTACCAAACTATCACATCACATCTAAGGGACCTCATTTGAAATTTATACTTTAGGTACCCAATCTGAAATAAACCCTACATTACACAATCAATTTTTTTTTTACCATATTCAAGCAATGGGTCGAACAAGCTGATGTTACGTGGTCGAATCTCCCATGTCTCACTCATCCTC
>JAYDZE010501997.1:0-34069 GCA_034509125.1 Monilaria moniliformis
AGATTTTCGTTTAAGTGTCAATTCAACACCCGAACAATCAATGTTCGATGCACCACTTGGAGTGTCCATCGCACTGTATATATACGACTAGAATCTAGCAAAAAAAGTGCAAAAAAAGAGCAAGAAAAAACAATTATATGATTTATATCACACAGCACAGCACACACACAATTATATCCACACACACAATTATATCAACACAGCACAGCACACACACAATTATATCCACACAGCACAGCACACACACAATTATATCCACACACACAATTATATCAACACAGCACACACACATAGCAGCTCACACAAGCACAACAGCACACAACTCACACACGCACAGCAGCACACAACACACACACGCAGCACACAACACAGCACACACACACGCACAGCACACAACACACACACGCACAGCAGCACACAACACACACACGCAGCACACAACACAGCACACACACAGTGGCACACACACAACTCACACACGCACAGCAGCACACACACGCACAGCACACACACACGCACAGCACACAGCAGCAGCACATACACACGCACAGCACACACAGCAGCAGCACAAACACGCGCAGAAGCACACAACACACACAGAGCAGCACACACACACGCACAGCACACAACAGAATTCACAAATCCAGAAATGGCAGCAGAATTCACGAAGCAGCAGAATTCAAGAAATGGCAGCAGAATTCGACAGTTGCAACAAAATTCACGAAGCAGCAGAATTCAAGAAAGAGTAAGAAAACTCACGAAGCAGCAAGAGTTGCAGATCTCAAACAGAAAAAAGTGAAAGAGAAGGAGACAGAAGCAGGAGAGCTAATTACCTGATTCGTTTGAAGCAGGGGATCCACCGCCGACCTATCGAACGCCGCCGTTCCACCGCCGTCGACCGATTGCTCGCTGCCGTCTTGAAGATGAAGGAGGGGGCTGCAGTCTTGAACTTGATTCTTGAATGAATCGTTCGCGGCGGCGTAAGAAAGAGAATAGAGGAGAGATGCCGTCTAATTTCGGCGTAAGAAAAAGAGGAGAATAGAGAATAGGTTAAAAAATTGAAGTTTAACAATTATCCGCCTAAATCCGCCTAATTCCGCCTAACCTCCGCCTAACCGCCGCCTAACTGCCGTCTAAGCGCCTAACGCACCCGAGTTGGCTGTTTTCGCCGCGGCTAAGATCCGACTAGCGCCTAGGCGGCCGCCTAGGCGGCTTTTTTACAACATTGATCTCAACTATTCTCTTATCTAAATTAAAGACTCGAACAGATAAATAAAAAATTTAAAAAATATATTCGAGGGCGACAGGATTCATTTTCCGTTGTTACGTACGAGAATGCAAAACATTTAATTAAAGCTATACTATTTTAGCTATTGGAATAAAAGTACAATGCAGACACTATATATATATATATATTTTTACTTTATATAATCGCTATATATGAATAACTCCATGCACCTAATAAAAAGAATAAGAAAGGGTGAATTATATTTTACTGTGGATTTTTGGAGCACAAGAACAAAGCAACGTTCATATTTGCAGAGATTACTCGCTAGTGGCCAACCGACTTTCGGCACTTCAAAAGCCATGCAAAGCTACAAGCCAAAATTAAAAGGTTTTACTATATGTGCACTAAAAATATATTTAATCATTGTAATAAGCATTTGGGATTATATATTGAGGGCTAAGATACCGGACGCCTTTAATTTGTGAGCACCACGGACATGTAATTCATATTAGTATTTTTCTTTTTCCCCTAATATACCTCGTAAAGAATCAATATCATTAAATTTATAAATTTCATAAACTTTAAAGTCTAATTTGTTGATTTTATTCTTTTCTTTGAAGTTAAGTGGACAATAATGAATTAGCTTTGAGAATAATGCATGATCATAATTTATTTTTTGATTTTATTCCGCTCATGGTAAGTGTTTCACGACTCGTTATATATATATAACATAATAGGCTAATTCTAGTGTTGAGGATGGTTGTTTCTTTGTTTATGTGACAAGGTAAAATGTTCCCTAGCTAGTAGCTACTAGCTATGATGAATAATTTTCATTAAACGGCTAAGTATATTATTTAACGAATGCAAGAATGTTATGTTATACAATAAGCCTTTTTTATGTATAATTCAAAACTGGTTTTTTAGAAACGGAAATCAAATTTCCCTTGAATAAATAAAAATCGGAATGATTATTTAACCCTTGAACGGTGTCATGTTCTTCTCCTTTTCTTTTTTTTTTGGGGTTTAATTGATTGTAAATACATATAATATAGTTAAATTTTTGTTTTTCAAGTTGTGCCAAGCATACAAATTTTAATTATTTTAGAATTTTTTCGAATTCAAATTTTGTCCAAATTAAAATTGACTTGACATCGACATTTAAGATATGATCCTGATCAAAAGACAGATGATGATGCTCAAACTCATATGCAGATCCACATCTGACTTCTAAGTACCATATATCTAAATACTTTGTATCCATTTAGCTATATATAAGTCCACAATTAATAGCCAAATGTTTAAAGTCATGCGACGTATTAAAATTTCGGTGATAAGTCACTTTCAATTTGGGCAGAATCTGAAATCTAAGAAAATTCTGGAAATGATCAAAATTTATATATTTAATCACCAACTTCATAGTATATGAAAAAAATATAATTTTTTATCTATAATGTATAGATGTACAATCAATTACTTTTTTTTTTTTTTGGTTAATTAGTGTCGGTCTGATAGCCAGTGAACTAATTACTGTAGCAATAAGTTGAACTATCAAATCCCAAATAGCATGTTAAAAAAATCAAAATTTCATGCTAATTTTTATTTTTCAATGACAAAGTAATTAGCATTGCTCATGAGTATTTGACCAACCAAAAAGTTATATTTCAGTACGCATGAATGATTTTCCTTTTTGACCATGCAATGCTCATGATAAATAGCCACTTTTTGTTCCATGTAGAAAGTACGATTTAGTTGAGAATTGAAAATAAGAAATCGTGTTGATTAAGTTTTTAGACAATTCAATTCTTTTAATTTTAGTTCTCAAGTTTCACATACACAGTAATTAAAAAAATGTCTACTTTTAAATAAAATATAATTACTCGCGATACTTTTTCCTGAAATTACATACATAATGTGTGCTTAATAAATTATTGTTTACTTAATAAATGTTTTGGTCAAATATACTTTTGTTATTTATAAAATCTCCCTAATTTGACTCAATTAACCATAAAAATATTTTAAAAAAAACTCTTCACACAATATAAAAATAAGACGAAGAGTCTTTGTGTTAAATAATCTGATACGTTACAAATTTATCATATTAATGTACTTCTATAAAGTTACAAACACAAGAAAAATTACAAATATACTATAATATATGCTCTCATCTAAATGGGACATAATTTTTCTAACTATCAAACGACCAAACATAAATTTTTATATATAAGAAACCCTCTAAAAAATTATTCTTGTTCAATAACATCATCTGAACCTGTTTCTGAATTTCATTAAATTTGTGTTAATTAATAATTATACAAATTTGTCTTATTTTACGAAAAAGAATCCCCCAAAAAATAAAAGTAATGAAGTCCCCCACGTGGGCCGACGTGGACCGTCTTTGTTTTACGTGGTCTTGCTGACTTGGCATCTGCCACAAGTGTACTTTATAATTTCTTCAACGGTATAATTCCTGTTTATTTAATTGAACTGTACATGCCACGAGATCATGCAGGTCAGATACTATATAATAGGATATCACACATATATTTGATTAATTTATTTATAGAATCGAAAAGTTAAATTAAACTATATCACTTGTATTAAATCGAGTATTACAGTTCAATTTGTATTTAAAACTTATGTCTCTAAATACAAAATGGCAAACAAAAGTCCATCTGTGCCGTTACATATTTTGTGACTCACCACCATTTTAAGAATCGTTTTCCACATTTATTTCAACACTTGTCGCTAAAAATTTAGAAAAAAAATAAACATTACCAAATTTCAAAGGATTAAGCCAAACACATAAATCTAAAAATAAAAAAAAATATAATTTTTAATCATTAAAAACATGGTTTACCCGTTATTCCGTAAAGGATTAAGATCTATTAATAGGTATAGATTGCAATTTCTAGTTACAAAAGTAAAAGAAATACGTTAATTATTTGTGCAAGACCAAAAAGAGCAAAACAAATTAAAACTATAGAATCGTTTCTTGTTTGCATGGCCGATGGTTCAAGGAAAAGAGAAGAAATAAAATTTAAATTCACATTCCAAGTTGTATATAAAACTTACCAAAAAACAATAAATTCGAGATCATTTATTTCAACGGTATATTTATATTTTCACTTAGTATGTATGTATAAAAGTATAAAATTGATAAGCCTGTGAATCTTGCATAAAACTTTTAATTTTTAATTTTCTTAAATTTATAATAATTAAACAAATTCAAATGTAATTTGAAAGGTTGTTATAAATGTAAATTGAAGTCTACGTTAGGGTTAATTTTCAAAATTAAACCAGCTCCTCAAAGGCTCCTCTCAATTTTTCGACCCCTATAAATTCCATAACAGTCCCCACTCACTCAAACACGCTCCCTCTTTATCTAAACCGAAACATCTTTTCTCTCTCCACCTTTTCATCTTAATCTCACCATTCTGTACAGCATTTTTGAACGCTATACCCAAAAGGGGAAAAAAACAAAATACGGCGAAACTCCCACCATTCGCATTTCACTGCTCCAAAACTTGAACAACAAATTGTCTGAGAGAATCCACTGTCAATGGCAGCGAATTGCACCAGAAAATTGACGGTAGAGATATGCAACGCGAAGAACCTGATGCCGAAGGACGGCCAGGGGACCGCCAGCGCTTACGTTATTGTCGATTTCGACGGCCAGCGCCGCCGCACCAAGACCATTTTCCGCGATCTCAACCCGCAATGGGACGAGAAGCTCGAGTTCCTGGTGCACGACATCGATGCCATGGCGGCGGAGACGCTCGAGCTCAACGTCTACAACGACAAGAAGACCGGCAAGCGAAGCACTTTTCTCGGAAAAGTGAAGATCTCGGGAAGCACTTTCGTGAAATCCGGAGACGACGTGCCGTTGGTATACTATCCGTTGGAGAAGAGAAGCGTTTTCTCTCAGATTAAAGGCGAGATTAGTTTGAAGGTCTCGTACGTAGACGAGGAGCCGCCTCCGGCGCCGGCGCCGGAGAAGAGTGACGCTCCGCCTCCGGCTGCGGCGGAGGAGAAACCGGCGGAGGAGGTGAAAAAGGAGGAGAAGAAGGAGGACAAACCGGCGGAAGAGGAGAAGAAGAAAGAAGAGAAAAAAATCTCGCCGGAGGAGGAGAAAAAGGAGGAGAAACCAGCGGAGGAGAATGCTGCTGCGGCGGCGACGCCGCCTCCAACTCCTCCGCCGTCCACTGAAGTAGAGCATCCGCCAATTGCTCAACAGAAACTCGTGCAGGAGAAATCTATTCCTGCAGATCACTCGAAAAACATGGAAATCGAATCAAAACTCTTCCGGAAAATCTCCAGCGTCAGCTCCGATCGACGGATCGCATTCGATCTCGTCGATCAGATGCCGTTCCTGTATGTCCGCGTCGTGAAGGCAAAAATCTCGAATCCTGACGGCGATTCCTCCTTCTGCGCGAAGCTAGTGATCGGAACTCACAGCATAAAAACAAAATCGCTCTCCGCCAACAAAGAATGGGATCAGGTCTTCGCCTTCGATAAGGAAGGACTGAACTCGACTTCTCTAGAAGTTTCCATTCGTGCAGAGAAGAAGGTTCAAGACAAAGATACGACGGAGGAGACCTCCGCCGGAACGGTGTCCTTCGATCTCCAGGAGGTGCCGAAGCGCGTCCCACCGGACAGCCCCTTAGCGCCGCAGTGGTACAGCCTGGAAGGAGAGGGCTCGCCAGGAAACGACATCATGCTGTCGGTGTGGGTGGGGACTCAGGCCGACGAGGCGTTTCAGGAGGCGTGGCAGTCGGATTCCGGCGGTTTGATACCGGAGACCCGAGCTAAGGTTTACTTGTCTCCGAAGCTGTGGTATTTGAGACTAACGGTCATCCAAACCCAAGATTTGCAACTTGGTTCGGGCACACCTGGCCCCGAGCCTAAGGTTCGGAGTCCGGAGCTCTATGTCAAAGCGCAGCTCGGCGCCCAGCTGTTCAAGACGAGCCGAACAACCATCGGCTCGATCAATCCTACGTGGAATGAGGACCTTGTATTCGTAGCCGCCGAGCCGTTTGAGCCGTTTTTGATCATGACGGTTGAGGATGTGACAAATGGGCAGTCTATAGGGCACGCTAAGGTGCAGGTTGCCACGGTGGACAAGCGCACGGACGACAAATCAGAGCCGCGATCCAGGTGGTTCAATCTGATTGCAGACGAGGCGAACAAAGCCTACGCTGGCAGGATACACGTGCGGGTTTGTTTGGAGGGTGGGTATCACGTGCTAGACGAGGCAGCTCACGTGACCAGCGACGTACGAGCCACGGCCAGCCACCTCACCAAACCGCCCATAGGGCTCCTTGAAGTGGGTATCAGAGGGGCCACAAACCTGCTCCCGGTCAAGACGAAGGATGGCACACGGGGCACCACCGATGCCTACGTGGTCGCCAAGTACGGGCCGAAATGGGTCCGGACACGTACGATTCTCGACCGGTTCAATCCGAGGTGGAACGAGCAGTACACGTGGGACGTGTACGACCCTTGCACGGTGCTGACTATAGGGGTGTTCGACAACGCGAGGTACAAGCACGACGAAGCGGATGTCAAGAAGGACGTACGGCTCGGGAAGCTGAGAGTACGACTCTCCACACTAGACACAAATCGTGTGTACGTCGGCACGTATTCGCTTATGGTGTTGCTCCCGGGCGGGGCTAAGAAAATGGGGGAAATCGAGATCGCATTGAGGTTTTCTTGCTCGTCATGGATTAGTCTCATTCAAGCCTATGCTAACCCGATGTTGCCTAGAATGCACTATGTGAAGCCTTTGGGTCCGGCTCAGCAAGACATTTTGAGGCACTGTGCGATGAGGATCGTCACGGCGCGGTTAGCCCGCTCGGAACCGGCTTTGGGTCAAGAAGTGGTTCAATTCATGTTGGATACGGATATGCACATGTGGAGCATGAGGCGGAGTAAGGCCAATTGGTTTCGCGTGGTTGGGTGCCTATCTAGGGCGGCCACGGTGGCCCGTTGGATTGATGGGATTCGAACGTGGACGCACCCTCCCACGACGGTGTTGGTCCATATCCTACTAGTGGCCGTAGTGCTATGCCCACATCTAATACTGCCCACAATTTTTATGTATGCCTTCTTAATCATATCACTCAGGTTTAGATACCGCCAGCGCACGTCCTTCGCGATGGACCCGCGGCTGTCCTACCTGGACGCCGTGGGCCCCGACGAGCTGGACGAGGAGTTCGATGGGTTCCCGAGCTCTAGGTCGGCGGACCAGGTGCGCGTGAGGTACGACCGGCTGCGGGCCCTGGCGGGGCGGGCGCAGACGCTGCTAGGGGACATAGGCGCGCAAGGGGAAAGATTGGATGCGCTGTTCAATTGGAGGGATCCGAGGGCGACTGCTATATTTGTGGTGGTGTGCTTGCTGGCTTCTTTGATGTTTTATGTTGTGCCGTTCAAGGCGTTTCTGCTGGCCTCGGGCTTCTACTACCTCCGCCACCCGAGGTTCCGCCACGACATGCCGTCGTTGCCGCTCAACTTCTTCCGGCGGCTGCCGCCTCAGTCGGATCGGATTCTCTAGGCTATTATTTTATATAATTTAATTAGTCGTAATTGTTTAATTTGACGCACTTTCCCGGTGTCCTAGAAATTGGTGTTTTTGTATTCAATGGAAATTATTTTATTTTGTCCAAAACTGCAAAAAATGCATTGAATAAGGCTCATCAGCATTTATAATATTGAAACTACTATTCCATTCGAGTATATAATGCTGACCATGTTTCTTTTTTTGGCCTGAAGTGACCGTTGGGATTGGGGGGAGGGTGGTAATGTCTGTTTCTTTATAAAGTTTTGGTGGACTTCAATTTGACACCTTAAATTCAGTGACCGTTGCAAATGGAGGAGCGCAAGTTTCTTCTTCCTTTCCTTTACTTTTCTTTTCCTGTTTATTTATTTATTCACTTTTTTCTTGTGATTTAGTTAATTATCTTATAATCCGTTTAGATTTTCAATAATTTCTGTGTTACTGTTACGACCATGCGAAATTGTTTTTGCCCGTTTTAGGAGATCGGCTGATATTACCAGTGATTGCACGCAGGCAAGAATATTTAACTAAAAAGATGTCCATTGAAATTCGAATCATATATTTATTGAAGATTTATATATATGTGAACAGTAGCCGTTAGCCGTTGGAGAGATTCAATAATAGAGTTAGGTGAGGAATGGAGGATAGTCTGATTACTCCAATATATATAATATATATAAGTAGAAATTTTCGAACTATTTTTTTATTACTTAGTTAAGTGCCAATATTGAAATGGATGAATTGACCATTGTAATAAACTTTTTCCCGCTTTTCTTTACTTTTGTGAGAATTGGAATTGACCATTGTAGCACGTTGATTTATCATGGGTCAATATATATAGTATTTGTTAAAAGTTGGTAATTAATAATGTTCCTCCAAAAACATATAAACGAAGGGACATCAACGTTCTTTTATTAGAAGTAATAGTTATGCTTTTATTTTATTGCATGTTTTGGTCAGATTATATTTACAGGGGCTTGTTCATTAAATAGTATAAGATAAGATGTGAATATTTTACTCATATGTCTATTATTGTGTAAAATGTCAATATTATGTTTAGTTACACATACTAAAATATATGCTAAAATAGATTACGCTCATAGAATAAAAGCTAATTTGATAATTTAAACAATTAATGTACGAAAAGTAGGGTGAATTTATGGTAGTTAAGTCAATTACTAAATTAACATATTCTATCTATGAAGTGGTATACACAATCTAAAAGATCTGCATAATACAACATGTGTCTTTTTGGTTTATCAATTGAAGTAAACAAGTTACAAAAATGGGTAATGTGCATTTATAGAATACGGACTTGTAGCTCATGTGGCGTATAGAGTAATGTACGATTGAATAATACACACTATATACATGCGTAGTATTAATCATCGGTGCCGCACAACATGAATCGATCGAACTGTTATTTTGGAGATTTGTAAGTAATTAGGAGAGTTGGAATTGGAGTAGTAATATTTAGACTTTCATTGAGCTTATTGCCATGAAATGAAATTATATAAGGTATGATTATATTAAAGAGTTCGCAAATAATACATAGTGATTATATAAATAGAATGATATTTTTGTGGTCGGTTTGTCGAAGTTCATAATGAAATATATTTTTCATCTTATATATTGGTCAATTTATTTAATTTTTATGACGTAAAACTTTATCTAGCTTTATCATTCACTTTTTTACTTATATATCAATGTCCATAAAATAATACACATATATATATATATATATATAAAGAAATATTATAAAAAATGTTTTAATTATATAAAGCGACATGCATCTTACTAATTTATAGAGATCAACTAGCAAATGAAAATTAGACAATAACAATACTATCACGTGAAGGCCCAGTTTTGGCGGTGATAATATATGGGCCGTTTCCCGACTGAACTGAATAGTAATGTTAATTAGCCTCTTACTTTATTTTTAATTCACTTATTTTAGTGAAAACTAAGTAAACTACTAATCAAGGAAGACTTCCACTTTGCTTCAACTTCAATTTGAAGTTCCTTGTTACACAATTTGCATGTGTATTAAACGACTAAACCAAGTTCCTATATTCATTCTTACTTAGATTGTGCATTTAACATAGAACAAATTATTATTGTTTCAATTATTTCTTCGCAAAAATGAGAAAAATTAAGATATTAGTATTATTAGTTATGAGGTTTCCCTAATAAATAAAAAAGTTATACATGAGGATCAAATATACGGCTAAAATTATTTTGATTGGTGAGTTCCGATATATCGTTTTGATTATAATTGAGATTTTCTGCGATTAAAGATCACAGCATTAATGACAATATTGTATTGCATTAATCAGAATACTTTTGTTCAATTCGAAAATAGTCTGGTGTTCGATTAAAGGAAAAAAGCATATTATAATGCGATTGAAATAATTTGTCATTTCTTCAAGCTTGAAACTTTGTGTAAATGAATTGTCTAAGGAATTAGAAACCATTGAAATATCTCTGGACAAATTTTTTTTTTCGAAGAGTTAAGATTGAGTATTGCACTACTAAATTATGTATTCTTTATATATATTACGATGTATAAATATATTGTCAATCAATATGATTAAATTTCGTAATATGAAATATTACGAAATTTAATCATTGCGAGTTGATAGAAAGCTTGCAATATTTCGTATATATTTCATATACACGAAAGAAATGAAATAATTGAGAAACAAAGGAAAGAAACGACGATTAATAACTCAATAATACTTGCATTGAAACAATGATATATGTAGCTATACAAATCCACTAACAGCGGCAAAAAAATTCATGTGGGTACGGATCAAAACAATCGACAAACTTTTTTAATACACACTCTTATATATATGATCACCTTCTCGATCTTTTCTGTCTCAATAATAAAAGTACAAATTTATTTATGCATGTATACTTATAGTTTATTTAAACCCACAACAATGCTAAACACCCCTATATAAATCCAAGTATATAAAAACCACCAATTCGAACGCGGTTTTCATTTATTATTGTATTTCACCTTTTCAAATTAAAAAAAATACAAAAAAAATTATACCAACCTTGAATTTTTGTTTTTCAAATTCGAATTTCTCCAAGCCCTTGGGTCTAGGCGTAGGAGCACATCCCGTACACGCAGAATCCATGTGCCATGCACTTCTGGTTGCACGCGCCGCAGTGTCTCTTATCGTAGGCGAGTAGCACGCACTCTCCCCTGCAGCATGTCTCCGTGAAGGCGCACTTCTTCTTGCACGCGCCGCAGTGTTCGTCGTCGTACTTCAAGTCAAAGCACTTGTTGTTGCAACACGTGGCATTCCGGCCGTCTTCCAAGGTGTTGTTGCACACGTCGTTGTCCTTGTGGCAGTGGTCGGCAGCTCTAGGGTTTCTCTCCTTCTCCTGGAGGAACCGGCTGACACGAGTTGTAGCGGCCGGTTTGGAGGGTGGGGGCCGAGAGGGAGGCGTGGGGCCTGTGTTTTTGGCCGTGAGGATTAGGGTTACGGCCATGGCGAAGAAGAAGAGGGCGAATGTGAGTTTGATCACCTTCATTTTCTTGAAGGTGGGGGAGGGATCAATGGAGGTGGAATTTTTGGTCGTGTTTGTAAAAATAAAGATTTGTTTTGTTCTATGATTTGAGGATTGATTGGGAAAGGTGAGGTTGGCGATTGTGGGGGGGTAGGGTTTATAAGTGTGGGAGAGGGGAGAGTTGACGCGGAAATGGTGGTAAAGGCGAAGCCGTGTTGTTGCATGGGGTGTGTTACAACTTACTAATATATAATACTAATAATACATATATTTATACTTAAAAAACATGTCTCTTTTAATACATAATACATATATTTATGGAAGTGAAATCTAATGCACTCTATTTCCAATTATATTATTTTCGGGTGATAAGGGAAACAAGCATCCATCCCTTATTCGATAAATATTATTTACAAGAGATAGGTGACATTAAAAAAATTTGTTATTTTCTGATTTTGATACTATAAGTTGTGTTGTATTTCATATATGACATGTTTGATTCTTCTTCAAGATTAGAAAAATACAAATCCTTTCATGCGCCTATCAATAATGAAAATATACTGTCAAACGAAATATTCATAATGAATTAGTAGCTTTTTTATTGAAATTAAAGTATGATTATATCATGGAACGTACGCCAAAATGGGCAAGAACCTTCTCGGTTGACCTTGTGAGAAGCAAGAACAAATTAAAAAAATTAATTATGAAAATCTAAGTATGCCATTTATAGAAGCAAAGGAAGGAAAATCGATTGAGATATAGGAGGACCTAAATCAACACGGAAATTGAATTTATTTGATAAGTGACATTTTCCTCGTGATATAATCATTAAAAATTATTGGTGTATTCTTTCCCCCAATCTCCTTTTCTTCCAACCTAAAAATACTAAAATTCTAAAACGCTCTTTCAAATGCTACATATGACCCCTTTCTTTCTTTTTCCAAAAATGACAAGTTAATTAATGTTAAACTAATTAAATTTAAACTAATTATCAAGTTCGAATTGAATATTTGTAAATTTTATTTTAAATCTAACTAGCTAATACTAATCAATAATTAATTAACACTAATTGTGACCATGCGGACGACTGCATAAGAGTTTTTTTTACTAGTTGTATAATTAGAAAATGAATACTACAAGCAGAGACATAGGAAGAAAAAGTCATTGGCGAAATTGTATTTTCTAAATTTGACTATGGAATTTCGATAAGCTAGTTTTTATGTGATTTGGTTTGATGATGGAGGCTTTTCCACTACGTACACACAAAATGTCGATAATTTGATGATTTTATAGAAATAAAAAGAATTAAAAAAAAATGATTGGTGGGGCTTATGTCCCCGGGGGTTTACGTCCCTGGATTAGCTAGACAAAGAATACATGGAGTTTGTCATAAAACAGATGAACAAAACAAAGGTTGAGATGTAAGAAGGTGGAGATTTTGTCTAAATGAAGTAAGTTTATTTCAATTAATGAAGCATCAACACTCAATTCAACTCTCCTGCATTGACAGGTGCAACTTTGCAGTCAAATACACGAATTGCATCTTATTTCATTCACAAGTATTCTTGCATAACTTAGTTTCGAGTTAACAAAATGTTGACGCCACAAATATTTCTTCAAATACTTAATATATATAATATCATATGTATTCAGTTATTTCTTAAGAAATTGGTTTGCAACGTCAAATTATATCTATAATTTCAACAGATTTTTTCGTCAAATTCTGGTCAGTCCCACAAGTTTGAAAATCAGCCGCTAATATCATGACTTTAAGATTTTTCGTAATTGTCCCACGACAAAAAAATTTGGTATCCTGTGTGTTTTAAATTATCGACGTGTCGTATACATGTCTTAAAATTAACGACGTGGATGACTAATTGGTGCAAACGTGGCTGATTTAGTTACCGGACGCTTTCTCCACGTAAGATTCTTTGTCGACCGCATCAGCAACAATTTCTCCCCAAATCAAGCGTCATGGGACAATTGCGAAAATTGCCAAAGTCATGATATTAGCGGCTGATTTTCAAACTTGCGGGATTGACCAGAATTTGACCGAATTTCATAGTTTTTCTGGCAATTTGCCCTAAATATTATTGAAAAATGAAATAAGACATATTTGTGATTGTAGGTTTTGACCTTAGGCAGTAAAAAAATAAAAATTGAAGGAAAAGCACCGATTAAGTGCGATTTCGTCAAAATTGGCACCTCATATTTTTAGTCAACTAATATTTTATTACACGAGATTAAAGATTACGTCGGCTGAATCGAATCGTCAGAGTGTGGGTTCTGATTCCCTATTTTCTGTAGTCAATGATCGCATCGTTTTATCACATGCAAGTTTTGGTCGACTTATTTACTATTTCTGCCAATATGTTACACCCTTTTCAAGCTTTTCTGTAATTTGGATACAATTCTTTTAATAATTAAAACTATCTGTATTTTACTAATAAGAGTAAATATTAAATAACACCCCCTTGAGTTGGAGCTTTAATTTAATGCCTACTCGTAAAATAGAATTTTAGGTTTAAGAGGTTTTTTGTTCTCTTTTATTTATAATTTGTTCCAACAATTAAAAGAAATGTAGGTGGGGTTTCCTTCACTCTATAACCCATCTTTGAAGTCATCTTCTAATTAACACTAATATATTTATGAAACCAATTCAATGCCCATAGTTCCGGAACACTTGATAAATGCCAAGAGCATTTAGCTTTTCCTTGGAATTCAATAGGCCCAATAAGATTGATGACAACCTTTGTTAAATCTCAATTTCCAACAGTGTCAGCCCTATATAAATAAGCCCAAAGAACCCCCATCTCTCTCTCTCTCTCTCTCACACACACACACACGGTCCTTACCTGTACATTGTCAACGGCGTGATGCACACACAAACCCCACATGCATGAAATAACAGATGAGAATACAAAATCTCTTCAACAAGACTTCAAATAAAATAATGCTGTTCAGAAGACTTTCATTTCAGAGGTATATACTTATATGCCTGATAATTAATCAAATCTCTTGCTAAATCGTGGGTGTCAAGTAATTGAATCAAGAACAACATCATCTACAGAAAATGCAATTTCCTTGAATTCAAACAACAACACTGTGAATAGCTTCTCTTCAAGAATCCAAAACTCTGTTTCTGGGTTCTTCTTGACTTCCTCGTACCCTCAAGTTCTTGGTGTTCTGATCCACAAGTGATTTCTAAATGCAAATACAGGAAAGTAATGGTGCTCCCTTTGAGAAGAGGGAGAAGAACTTACTCTCCAACATGTTTAAATACCTCTTCTGCATACAATTTCTCCTGATTGTAATCCTTGAGTTGTATCTCACAGTTCGTGGTGTCATATCAGCTTCAGACCACCATCGTTTCCACCTAAAGAAATGGTACCTTCCAGTTCTCTCGTCGACAGCTTGTGCAGGAATTGCAGGATTTGCATGGCAGTTGCTCACGAGCATCAACCCTTCGAGAGCGTTCAAGGCTGCATTCATCATTAGCCCTCTTGTTACCTGTGCGTATGGGATTTTACTCGTCTCCATTGGCTCTAAAGGAAGTGCAGCAGCAGCTGTATTTGCTCTAGCTTCTGCTGTGATTCAATCCCTATACGCGTGCTGGATCAGTCCCCGGTTTCAGCATGCCACCAGGATTCTAGTAGTTTCATTGGCATCTCATCCTCCAAGAATCAGAACTGTAGCACCTCTATCAATATTCGTCTGCACCTTCTATTCTGCTTTCCTGATGTCTGGCATTGGGGGAGCAACTGCGACTGGTAAGAAGAAGCTCAACGTTCTATTCATATTCCTGAGCTTATTAAGCTTCACGTGGACACTGCACATAGCAAGAAACATGATGTTTGTCACTGTATCACACATCAAGTTCATGAGATTTGCAAGTGGGACAGAGATTGAGCTTAGAACAGCGATAAGAGACTCAGCTAAGAACTCGATAGGGAGAGTGTGCTTTGGCTCATTTCTTGTACCGGTTCTTGGTGTTATCCGGGGTTCTGCTCGTGTCACAGGTTTGGTTTCAGGAGACGTGGATGAGTTCATGTTCTCGTGTGCAAATTGCTGCACAGGAGTAGCTAAAAGGCTTGTAGTGTATGGAAATAGATGGGGTTTTGTGCAGGTAGGGGTATATAACAAAGGAATCGTGCAGGCTTCAAAGGATACATGGGAGATGTTTGTGAGAACTAGAATCGAAAAGTTGATTGATACTGACCTCACTAGCTCGTTCTGCTTCCTGTGTGGCATTGCAGCCGGATCATTGTGCGCACTGGTGGCCGGAACTTGGGCTCTTTTTGTCCACAAAAGCTACGCAACAGAAGTGTCTCTGTACGCATTCTTGACAGGGTACTTAGTGGTAAGAACCCAAATCCTAAATAGACAAAATCACCATTTTGTTAATAGCTACAAAAAAATTTAACTTCTACAAAAATGCAGAATAGAGTCGCCATGGCATGGATACAAGCTAGCGTTGCGGCATATTACGTTGCCTATGCAGAAAACCCACAAAACCAGCAATTTGATGGTACCATTCCGGATTATATTCAGGCGCTACAGAGACTACAGAGGTAGGATGCATGAGAGTTGTTACTCATAGCCAGATGTAGCAACAATATTCAAGAAGGTGTGCTTCCACAACGAGAGACCATACAGTGTTGGAACTGCAAACAGATAGTTTGCATTCAATTTTCTTTAATTTACCATCTTGTACAGACAAAAGACATTCACTATCTTCAATGAGTTTATAGATTTATGCTTGAGAAATGCAATTAGCTCCGAGTACAAGCCAACAGGTCTAGAATTCCATTCGATGAATGTGATTCAAATACTTTGTTTCCTGATCTTTACAATAAGAATTTTGAATTCATTACCAACAAAAGAATTTCAAGGTCATTTACTATTTTAAGCAGATAGGTAATATCAGTTAATTGCCCTGAAAATGATAATTGTTTTTCCAGACATACCAGTGAATGCTACAAAATTCTGCAAAATCAAAATGCTAAATTCTTTGCTCGAGCAACAATCACAACATTTAGCTCTAGTGTTTGATCTGAAAAAATGAGCTTTGTTATTCCATATAAGCAGTATGTTCCAAGGCACCAAAGCACACCAATAGCAAAAAAGTAGGAATCAGCCACAAAAAACTCTACAATCTCCAAATTATAAACGAGACATCCCATTTGCTCCCAAAACAAGTTAAATGAAGGAACATTAACACCAGTATTATACGCAATCATGTTATGGTGCAATATATATTACACTCTAGTGCAACATCCACCACTCTCCTTCGCACATAGATGATACACATTCAGCTGCTTGATACATGAAGCACAGACTGTGGTAACATATTATTTCATGTCACATAATACATCACCAAACAAAAGAACACCACAAGAAGTAATAGTTTTAGTTCCCGCTACCACAGCATATTATTTCATGTCATATAGGTATAGCCTATGTTGGTATCAAAAGAACTATCAAGAGCAAAGTTTGGGCCGCAATCAAGCAACCTTAGCTTCACCAAATGCACATACATCTCCACACAGTTATTCTTTCTTAAACCCAAAAGCACCCAACAACAATTCAAGGATGACATGATCTCAGCTCTACTACATCCACGTTTGTTCCTCCTGTTTCCAATTTTCTAAATCAACTCAATTCCTCATTCACTTTGAGGAAGAAAGAAAAAAAAAAAAAAAAAAGTTCTCTGCAAATTACACACACATTCCACACACAAAAAACCCCTACATTTTACTACAAAACTAAAGTAATGCTTTTAAACTACTCTCAGACACGTTCTTATAGATTCTACATAAATTGGGCAAATGCACGTAAAATACTATTCGTGTGACTCGCCAAACACAGCAATGCCGATAAACGGAAAAAGACCGACAGATAAGAAGCACTGACCCGATGAGAACACAAAAGGTTTGATTTTGCGATGTTCATACCTGAATCTGGAGGAGCTTCGAATTCCTTCGTGCATGATTACGGACAGGGAGAATCTTGCGCAATGAGAAATTTGAATCAGGCTCCATTTTCGGAGCTCATTCCATATGCTGAGTGAACGAACGAAAGAAGGTGAAATTGGGGCAGAGGGTTCGAATAATTTCTCTCTTCAAAATATAGAAAATATTTTTATTCAAAATTAAGCTTTTCATAGTGGTGATGTGGTTTTGTAATGCGTTGTACTTCTACAGAAAATTCGATTCTGGATTTCGTTTGAGCTAAAATAAATCAAACATATCTATAAAAATCATGAAGAACAGAAGACGGGCCGGGCCTAAATCATTATTGGGCCAATATTGAAAAGAAATAGAAATAAGAAAAATAAAAATGGGTCCAAGTCCAGATTGAGTGGGATTTGTGACAGATAATTATTTAAATATTCACCTATAAATGCACAAATTTTAAATTTCTTTTGGTTCTACATATGATCTTCCGATTTGTCTGAATTTTCACACCAAATAAAAATTTCCCTAGCGAAATAATAATTGACGTGGCATCAAAAGAACGTGATTTCAATAAAATAAAACTTTAAAAATAAAAATAAGTTTCCACCTCACCTATTCATCCCCCTCTGTTTCTCTCCTGTCGTCTCTATTGCATCTCTCTCGCTGATTCTCGTAAGTTGAATCGACAATCGACATTCCAGTTCCTCGTTGAGGATTTTCTGAATAACTTTTGTTTCAATTTTTCTATAAGATGTTAATGTTTTTTTCGCATTGTCGCACAGATGTTTTATTTGCGTCTTTCTTGTCTGAAATTTGAGGAAAAGGAAATTGGGAGCTAATTTAATAATAGCGTAAAGTGAAGGTTGAATATGGATAGTGGTGCATTGGATGTTCCGATTTGCAAGATGAAATGAAAAAGGCAATGACAAATGTCCATATCTGGAATTAGAATTATAGAAATTGAGAATGAAGTTTTGGGGTGTGAGAAATTGAAAAAGGCAAAGAAAAATGTGCATATCTCGCATCCTTTCGAGAATCCTCTCATCTCTGCCGCGCGTTAACCGTCTCGGCTCGCCGTCGTTCATTCGGCTTAGCAGCCGCTAATCTCATTAACTCTATTGGATCCATGCGCATTGCCTCGATCGGAGTCGGCGTTCAATCTGTTGCCGACTTTGAGTGTGAAGAAGATGCCGCTTGCAGCGGCTGTTGGGGTTGGAGAGAGAGATGCAATAGAGACGAGAGGAGAGAAACAGAGGGGGAGGAATGGTTGAGGTGGAAGAAAGAAATGCTGAGGTGGAAATTTATTTTTTATTTTTAAAAATATCTTTTTTATTTACTATCATGATGTATATCAACGATTAAATATTATGTCTTCTTTATCTTTTCTTTCGGATATTTGATAATTTATTTAATGAAATTCCAGGATATCTTATAAAAATAGAAACGATCAAATATATTCCACTAAAATACTTGAAGAAAGTTATCAAGTTAGGCAAGAGACGGCTACAATTTCAAAATGGGAAAGATTGGTCTTGTCCTTTTCTGACTTTAACTTGATCCTTCATTTTTCCCAACATTAGAAAGCGCTAAATATGTGTTGTCAACTTTATTATTGTACATTCGAAAATTCAACTCGAATCATTAGAAAATTGTCTATCACGCTAATTTCCAACCCAATTATTCAGCCTTCGGATATCCTATAACGACATACACAATAAGAGAGGACAACACAAACAATGAGTTCCAACAGCCATCAAACAATAATTAAGCCTCACCTCCAAACTATAGCAGAAAATTAGAACAGACAAATTTACTGGAAATCAAAAAATTGAAATATTACTGAATATTTTTAAAGTTAGTCCATTCCATGACAAGGTCGAAAGTCTAGAATTTAAAGTATGATTATCTATTTGAAAAATAATGAGTATTATTATAATTTAATTCCCTAAATAGTAAGTTAAAATAGAAAATGCAATGAGATATAGAATAGTCCAATGAGGTCATAACTGTGATATGCTATAGTCATCACTCATGTATGTGACTTATTGGAGAATTTATTGCGTTCACGACACTTACTCTTATTTAGTCTTACCCAACAATCATTACAAGCTTTGTTATTTGTCAAGTTTGGACAAATTCAATGGGGTTCCTGCCCATATTTTCTCTCTTCTATTTACCTATAACCAACCAATTATATTAGACTTTCTAATACTTTATTTTTAGAACATCTTATTAACTTCGGATTCATCCATGTCGACTGCTTTAATTTACTGTTGTTTTTGTCTGGCACTGGTCCTTTTTGGTGGTTTTATGTTCATATGTATCGATTTTCTGCAGTTTGAATCAGAAAATGCATCGGTGACTACAAATTTCACGTGAATGGTCTCGTGGCTTCATTGGGATTTTTTGTTGACTTGATGTTAAAGTATATTTTTATTATTAAATAAATAGAAAATTTAAAAGCTGGATAAGAAATAATTAGATTTTAGCTAATATAAATAAAGATTAATTATGATTTATAGTCTGAACTTTCAACTTTAATTTTTAATTTATAACCTCAACTTTAATTTATTTTTTCTGTAGCCTAAACTTTCAACTTTTTTCAATTTATAGCCTCAATTTTAATTTATTTTTTATATAGTCCGAACTTTCAACTTTTTTCAATTTGTAGCTTTAGGTATCATATAGTCACATTATTGGGACTGGAAAAACACAAAGAATATTAATTGATTGTATAATTCTACATTCATTATGATCGATTTTTTGAAAGTGGAAATCCTTTAAATATACCGACTTTTGAAAGGACATTTCCATTATATTTAGTTTATTTCATGTGATTATACGTGTGGGGTTAGTGTTATATTGACGATTTCTTCAATATAAAAGGCAATCATATATTTGAACTCCATATACGATAGATTCAATATAAAAGGCAATAATATGAGCTCATTGTGTTCTATAATGAGTGTACATACTATATGATAGGACAACAATAAATATAGTTGTCCAATGAAAAAGACATAGTTTTAGGTGCGGACGTCCGTATTTAATTTTAATTATTGATTCATCATAAATTAATATACTTAATTCCAAATAGTTATACTTTCAATCAACATTATTAATCTTTAGTTAAAATAAATTAATTTGAACTAAAATTGTTAATCCATATTAATGTTTGGTAATTATTTTAATTAAATTTAGTACTAAATTAATTAATTAAAATGAAAATAAAATAAATAAAAAATAAGAGAGGGCTGCACTAGTGCTTTGCAGACATCCGCAGGAGATTGCTGCCCAAAAAATACCCACTATAAACTCTTTATTTTCTTAAAAAGAATCTCTTAACTTCACATTTGAATTGTTCACAATTTAGAGTAATTTTTCTACTTTATGTGTACATAATTTTGTGGGATGTAATGCAATATAATAAATTCCCAAGAACAGTAGGTGCCACACTATTTGACCAACCTATTCTAATTAATTTTGTAACATTCCCATGACAAGCAAAGCCATCTAGTTCATGCCTTTCTTCTAGTTGAAATGTCCTCTTTTTAATATATGTTAAACTACTATTCATATGAGACTGGGGTGGGTAATGTTGTCTTTCAGCGTAACATCATGTGACAGAAATAATAAACTTTATGCAAGTGGGAATATTTTTCCTAATTCTTAAAATTTAATTCATTTGTTAGGCTAATAAAACACAAAAAAAAGGTTGTCATGTCAAAATAATTGTGATATTAGTCGCCAAAAAAGTTGACTATTTTTGGATTAAGTGTTATAAAATTATTTTAATGTGTTTCCCACGAAGTATAAGCGAGGATCTATTATTTGAATAATGATTCAAAGGAATAATTACAATGTGATTTTGTGTTGTGGGAACTCACCAGAAATTCAAGAAACTAGAAGTTGACTTTTTAGAGCATAGCTGTAGTTACAACATATATATATATATATATATAAATATATATTCATTTAATTATCTTGTTTGTTGGTTCAACTCTCTCAGCCCTTTAAATAACAACTTAAGTAGGATCATAATTTTGAGCGAATTCTGAAAACCCCCACGCTCCTTGCCAAAAATATAGAAACAGCCTTTTCCGGCAGCGGTGGCTCATGGCGTTTGGACGGCGGCAGCTGGCGGTGCTACTCCTTATCTTTTTCTTGGTGGTGTCTTCCACGGCGGTTCCTGTGTCAAGTAAGGGTTTTCAGCTATCATATGTTAGTGTTTGTGTTTGTGTTTGTGTTTGTGTGTGTGTGTGAGGTTAATTTCATTAGCCAAGAATTAAGTGATCAGGAGTTAAATATAAGAATTTCAATTTCAAAATTGGTGAAATACTATTAAAATGAAGAATAGTTTTCACGATCATTTGAATATTATCGACTCCTTTTGTCCAACAGGAAGCCTTAAGACAGTCAAGAACCAAGTGTTACTCGGCAGGTTTCATGCTCAGGTCTCTCTCTCTCTCTCTATCTGTGACACACACACACACACATGATATGTATACTTTTCAAGCTGTCGTGTAGAAGTTAACCTCGATGAAATGTATAATTAGCTAGACTGTCATTAACTATGCTTTAAAATAAGTATCTAAAAAAAATATATAACTATGCTTTAAAAGAAACATAAATAGCACATATGCATATTATTACATGTAAGTCGATAAGAAGTTATATATCCGGTACATTAAATTCAATAAATAGGGCTAGATATAGAAAAAAAAATCTCTAAAGAAACAGTTTGTCTAAATATTCTGAGTTTGCAATTTTTAGATGATTCAGGTAATTGATGGGGAAGTTTGCACAATAATTCTCATAACATTTGAATATATAATTTAAAGATTTTATAAAGAAAAAAAAGTTTAATTAGTGGGACCCTAATCTAGCCTTGTGAAATTGCCTATAGAAATAATAAGATTGGACACGTGGAAAATACATCTTAATTTCAAATTTTTATTAATGTTGTTATTGTGTGCACGCACTTACACATGGATTGTCTTTAATTATATACATGTTTGGATATCAACCATAACATGATATTACTAAAAATATGTGAAGCACGTTAATGAGATGCAAAAGTAGGATTATTTTTTTTCGATTATATCAGTCCATTACTACTATCAACTTTTTAAATAGAATTAGCTTTCTTAAATAAACCAATGTAAATGTATTGTAAATGCTAAGAATCTGTTTAAATCTTGATATGAAATGTTGTATTAATTTGGTTTACATCTTTTTTGCTAAAATACATATAACTCAATCATAGCCTACGAAATTTATTAGGGGATAATTTTTTGACAACCATCTCAGATGATGAGGCTGGATGCCAATTGCCAAATCCTATCCAATTCTAATTTTGTAGTTAATTTATTTTTCTTCGGAAAATGAGTAGTGTTTATCCTATATGTTCAAATTGGAAGTCCACTTATATTTGGTTGGTATATACTACTCAAATCTTCCCTTTTGCTGGCTCTTATCCAAAATCTCTTTTTGGCACAAATCTTTGCCTTTGATTATCCTTTAGCATTATCATTTATATAGTTTTATTTTTTTATTTTTTTATGATATCATTTCTATAATGAATTAATTTACACTTTATGGGCCAAACATGACATTTAAAATATATAAAGTTGAAAATATTTCACAAGACATAATTTCCAGCTTGGGAAAGATGAGATGGACAACTGGAAATTCAGTCACGTGTTATATTTGCAACTTCCGACAGAATGGTTCCGAGGGCACCAGAAATTATCCCATGTCATGTTTGCAACTTTATTGTGATATCAGAGTACTGAAGTTTCTTGATTATCTAGCCCTCAGAGAAGCTACGAGGACAATATGACATCATTACTTACATATATATATATATATATATATACACACACATTTCATATATATATTTAACCAACTTTATTATACCATAAATAATATGTACGTACTGGTTAAATAAACACAAAATCGAATCTCAAAAAATATTTAAACTTTGCAGGATGTTAGAGAAATCGAGAATGACGAGGGGGTGACGGTGAGCTTGTTGGAGAGAAGAATGAACATTGAACTTACAGATTATCCAGGGACAGGAGCAAACAATAATCATGATCCAAAGACTCCAGCTGGAAGATTCTAATCATCACCAAATATTTCTGATTACTGAATAATCAATCAAATTGTAATATTTCAAGCACACATGCATGCATGAGTGCATTGTCATCTTGTCTGGTTTATGGCTTCTGCTTAATTAGTCACTATTTTCTGCTCCCTAATTTTAAGTCAACTTTCAACTCTCTGTAATTGTAAAGGTTATCATATGGTTTTTGGATCTATGGAATTAAGTATTTGAGTTTGTGAATATTCGCTATTCATTTACACGCATATTGTGTATGTGTGACGATATATGGTACAAGATATAGAAACTTTTTTTTTTTTCATAAGGAAATGATACATTATGAATTGGATTTTATGTGAGAAATGAGAAATATGTATAGACAAGAATTATGCAAGCATAAATACATTAAACCCATAAATAAGAGGTAAACGAATGAATATAAAATTTTCGCTTCTAATGAGATTTGAATTCATATGTTGCATTCATTCAGCAAGAAGATGCATCCACCATAAATCCTTGCAATCAAAGAATTAGAAATAATTCTCATTTTCATCAATATTTCTCTTAAATATATATTTATTTTGATACGAAAACATAGGGGGTGGGGGACGTATTATTGTATCAGTTATCTGGGATTTGATCAGCCCATTAACGGTCCAGATTGTTAGCCCACTGAGTTAGTCCGAGTTATGGGCTTCAGGAACCAATTCCATTGGGCCAGTCTAATTTTCATTAGGAATAAGTAGCAATGTAATTTTTTGAAGGAGGTAGCAAATGCTTAAGTTTTGTAAGTGGTCAGTGTAAGCACTATTATTGTTGCTGATATATGTAATGGTTAATTGGGGTCAATTGAATGCTTGTTTTTCTGTCATGGGTTAAATCAGACATGTTATCTAAACTATTAATTAGTTAAATTTGTTGGATTGCATCACATGTCACAATCGTAAAAAATGTTGCTCAATTTCAGAAAAGATTAAACGCAGAAGCTATCATATATATACGATTTTTGTTATACAGTTTGTCTCTTATAATTTATACATAAATTTTTACCATTGTAAAAGAAAGTTACATTAGCTAGTTTTGTAAAGTCAGGGGTCAAATGAGACGAGAGATATTTCGAGTACCAACAAGGATTACCAAAAATAGTACATGGGATGAGTAAGTTAAGTAACTTAGGTGACTACCATGTTATACTTATTAGTAGGCATGCATACAATAAATCCACTTTGAAATACCAATTGATGCTAAAAATAAGTAACCTTGTTACTGAAAATCGAGACACAATCTATTAAATACATTTTAAAATTGGTAACAAATACATAAGTATATTATAATTAGGGCATTCCTCGATAAATTTTCCATTTCTTGCTAAAGTACAAGTGTCGACGAAATCCTTGCGAAGTTGACAAAAGTGGAAACCTACCAACCCTAGATTTGAATATTTATTGAGTATCATGGTAAATGAATGGACAGCAACCGAACATTTAGGGTTGAGCTTTTAGGACACATTAGATGTCCCTCTCCCACTTCTGAATCCTACAACTTTTGACACTCGTGTCCCCACACAACGTGTGCCTTGCTCTAATCACATCACTTTCTAAAAATATCCGATTATAGTATCTTAACATTTGCATTTTTTCACAAGTAGATCCAAAAATAAATGAAATTACAAACTTATACATTAACTATCAATGTCACACTTTTTTTTTTTTTTTTGATGCATTCGTACACTTTTTAGATACATATAGACTTACGTGTATTCAAGTCCTATATAATGTGACATAGATGAAATATATAATATAGTAATTAAATGATTAGCGTGAATGGTCACGTGGAATGAGAACATAGTGTTGGACCCAATTTCACCAGCTTCATTTGTATCAACCGTTTGTCAACAAAAGGAGAGGCTATTAATATTTGAAAATTATATTTATTCCTCATGTCCTATTTTTTCCCCTAAATATTATATATTTTGAAATCAAAAGTAAGCTGAAAGCACTAGAGAAAACAACAATTTCGGAAAGGTTTTGGTCCCTGCCAGATTCAATACCTGTGCCAGTGAAACTCTCTAGTTCTTGGAAATCTAGCAACATTCTTATCTCGTGTAATTAATTTGTTTCATTTGTGTATATCCTAATAATTAAATTAACAGAATCTCAATAATATCACAATTGTGGGCATCTCGAAGTCAGTCATTAAATTCAAATCTCACCGGTCATTAAGTTCAAATCTCACCAATGTCTTCGCATCGTGCCAGTTACATCTTCAAGTTGAGCTCGTCATTTTGATTTTTCAAATATAATTTACCTTTTTCTTACTCCTTTCATCTCATAAAATAGTTCATACTTTGATGTGACATAACTTTTAATAAAAGTTAAGTAATATATTTTATGAGTGGAGTAAGAATCTTACTTTGTTGTTTTATATATTAGTTAATATAGATAATGGCAGACCATATTTGTTTATTTTTATAAATAAGTGTGCAAAATGATGGTAAAATATAAAAGAAAAATGTCCAAAAAATAAAAAGTTAAAATACATACACTATTTTTTTGGCATTCCAAAATTACAAATTGTACATTATTTTTGGGAGAAGAAAGTAGGTATAATTTAATTATTATTTCATATAAACAAATTTACTCATTACATATATGCGACTGCAAATTTTCGTGATCATACAAAAAGAAAGGGCAGAAAAAGAAATGTCATAATTGTGACTGCTATAGATTTCCTTACTATAATAATGAACTGTTATACAAGAGAGAGCTGAGCAAGCCGCCGAACGGTGGGCCCAAATATCGATCAATGCAAGCACTTAACTTAATTAATTAGGTTTAAAAATCTAACTCGAAAAAAACTAATCTAATAATAAAAAAAGATGTGATTTTGTATGAAATGAGCAAAGTTAAGCCACGTGAGCATGTTAACGGCCGAGTTGATGGATTACAAATTTAGGATTTTCTTTTTAAAAGTCCCTAAGACAAGGGAAATCAGCATGTAATATGGCTTTTAATTTCTTTATTTTCTCTCAAATTGTATAATCATAAAAATATTCTCTATACATAAATGATTGGACATGCACTCAAACATTGGGTTTTTTTTTTTAGGAGCAAACAATGGATGTTGGAATAATGTCTTTTTTTTTTAGTTCATTGAGACGGAATTATTTAATTTTAAATAAAATTTGTTAAACTGTAGAAGAACAAACGCGGAAGAGAGAGGAGAGGGAATTGGGGAATTTTCTTTTCATTACATTGTGAACAGTATTACAAAACTACAAGTCTACAATAATAGTATCCTATTCATACCCTGAACTATTCTATTAATTTAACTAATACTGCTGACTCAGCAATTTATTTACAAACTTCTCTATTCAACATATCCAACTTCAAAATTACACGAAATTTAACCTTTTTCCCCACATGTAGTATTTAAGTTTTAACTAGTTTTTCCGGACGACAGAAGCGTAACTTTGTTGGTAAATATTTCCCCTCCAACTAATAAATTGGGGGTTTGAATCACCTCAATATGTGTATATGGTACGTGTGAGCCGACTAAAAAAAGTTTTCGTTTTAAATTTTAATACAATCAACATAAAACCTGCATAAATAATCACCTTGTCAGTATGTGTGTATTTCAGCACGTATGTGTGTGTACTTTGTTGATATTTCAATTTAAAGTTGAATGGATGAAATCACGCGTATGTATATGAACAACTAAGAATATGTGTATTCTGCCTCTTTGAATAACAAAATATCTTATTCAGAAAAACAAGATGATTTATGAGCGTACATTGGCTTAATGGTAGAGCAGTGGTGGACCCATAATTTTGGGGATTGATCGTTTATATTATTGATAACAGATCTCAAAACAATATTGTTCGACGCCTTCATCTTCTTCAAAAAAAATCTACAGATTGGATGGGGTGGTCATGGCGTTTCCGACCGACCCGACCTTGAGGGAAAATTAGGTCCTCTTGGCGGTCGGAGGGGTCGTCCGATCCCTCCCGCTCTCCCTAGATCCATCACTATGTTAGAGATCGTAGAGTGATATTGTGTAATTCCAAAGGTCTTAGATTTAAATATAAGGTGATGTGGTCTTTAATATTTTTATTTGTCTGAAAAAAAAAACAGTTTTATAGATTAATAATGTCATCATATCAATAGCAGTCAATCTCCGGAACCGATTTGTCTCTCGAAATCTTCAATCTCCAAACCGAGTAATCCAGAATTTTGTTTTATTTTAAGAGAATCGTCCCAAATTAAACTTTTGGTACAGTTATGGATTCCCAAGTTTGGTATGGCGGAGGTTTCAACGTCGACCTAGTATTACCCCAAATATTCACCCTATTAATATGTAGATGCATGCATATACTATATCTGGGAAGAATTACTTTTGGGGAAAAAATTTACTTGTATTTTTTCTGGCAAAAATTATTAATTCAGTAAATATAGCATCAGATGTTTGTTAGTTCCGGACCCAATTATTAAACGTAATTTCCCAATTTCTTACAGCTGCAGAAATATATTGATAAGCACAAAACCAACAACAAAAAACAAATAGATCTGTCATTTTTCATCCCCAACAAACTAATTAACTTCGTGATCCATATTATATATATATTTTTGTTGGTTTTTATCTCATTGCAAAATGAAGCTTGAAAACAGCAAAACTAGGACAGCAAAAACTGCGTCTCACGTACGAACAAGCCGAAGTCGGTTTCACATTTGTATTTGTCCTTTGCTTTCTGCTCTTCTCTCTCTCATATTCTCTCTCATTCAAGAGAGATATATGTTTGGACAAATTAGGCCAACCTTTGTGAGCCTCTCTATCTTTCATATTTAAGAATATGTGAGAAACTGGGAGTTCATGTCTGCCTTAACGCCAGAAGAATTACAACTATTTGCGCAGATATTTTGGAATTTTCTTTCTTTTATTTATTTTATTACAGTTTTGTGTTTCTCCAGTTTCCATGCATTCCTGTTTCCTGCTTCACATGGCCCAAACCCTAGAACTTTTATGTTCTTTTCTTTCTTTCACATCACCTCAATTCTTTAACTTATTTACAATTTTAACCTCCATTTTAGAATATTGGACCCATTTCAATAAATTAAAACGGAATCATATATTTCAATTCGTGATATCGAGTTAGAGTTATTTTGGTAATATAATTAAAGATGTGCTCTTACTAAGTAATAGATTGATGAGGAGTTTGCATTTAGTCTATATCAGTAATTTTATTTTTATTGTTGGGCCGCAGAGGCCCAGCACCATACCCAAATTTGACTTGGCATGCGACATTCCTACATTAATATCTCAGGAGTTCGTGAAATTTACAAATTATTTACAAATTAAAGCTGAATTTATTTTTTTGTTTATCTCTTCAAAGTTAAATGGATATATCTAAAATAATTTGAATTTTGATTCTATGTAATTTATAAATTTAATGACCTCAATAGTACTTTATGAGGTATTACAATAAAAAGTAATAATAAAAAATATTAATGTAGATTAAAAGTCAACAATGATTCCCATTGATGCTCACAAATAATTAATGTGTAAAATATCCAAATTTATTTGGACTAAAACTAACCAAAGAGACTGTTTTGGAAATCTCATATCAAGCTAGATTTAAATATTTAAATGATAATGAATGGAAAAAAGAAGAAGAATACTATAAGCTAGCATTGCTTCATATGTTGAGACAATTGAATGCCAAATTCTCTTCGTCCGTTATTTAATATTATAATTTATTAGTTTCCAAAAATTACAGTCCAAATGTAAGCAAATATAAGTCAAAGAAAGATAAAAAGTTGTGTCGGAAAATACAAGCGTGCAACTGTCCACTAGGATGTACTAAAAGCACCGGCAGCCATCATCCTATGTTTTTAATTAATCCCAGATTCTCTATTTCATCTCATGTTTTTATTGTTATTTAGTAGAAACCAAATTTATATTGTAATATTGTTAAAAATGCATATGTACACCTAAAAGGTAGGAGGTTTAAATTTGATGTGTGTGTATTTTCAATTTGTAGCACTGTCAATGAACCCAATAGGGCGACAAAGAAAAACCTGTCAAGAAGTGGAGGGATTCTTTAATGATTAATGGCGAATATCAACGTGCATGCACCTCAAAATGTAAAGAATTGCTTTATGTTTGGCTTTAGTCCTAAAATAATTGGTATGTAAATTGTTGACGGAATTGCATTTTTATTGTCTCAATTAGTATTGATGTGAAAATGAGGTCTTGCAGAATTAATATTGATGTGAAAATGAGGAAAATTAATGTATATAAGTAGACAAATAAGAAAAACAATTAATAGGAAAGAGTAGGTGTAAATTAATTCGAGGGTATGAAACTTATTTTAAGCTCCTGACGTAAGTATAAAATGTTTGAAAAAAAATAGTCATTTCCCTATTTTTGCTGGAAACCTTGATTTTGCTACTTTTTTTATATGGCTTGTGATTAATTCTTTCATTATCTCATAATAAAAATGCAATTCTATATTAATATAATATATATAATGCTAAACCAGAAAATGAGGAAATACCATATCGATCCATCCATAAACTAAGATTAAATATACAATTATGATCGGTTTCTAGTTAACACAAATTTGGTATTATTCGATCAATTTCACATGTATATGTATTACTACAAATTACTACATATAGTAATTTAAGCACTATTCATTATAGTTCGTCATTATTTAAATAATTAATCTCCCCAAGCATTGGTAGGCCAAGAATTCAGGACTAATAATTAAATTTTAATAAAGTTTTTTCTCGTGTTGTTTTTTTTTTTTTTTTTTAAACAGGAAAGCATAGTTTTACTAGATTTATGAAACTTCAATGTTTGCGGCTAGTCTGAACCTGTAAATGTTTCAAAAGAAGGCTTCAAATGGAGGTGTGTTCTCTGACAAAATTATATAATTTTAGGCAAACAATATTGAAATCCGGACCTCGTGCACACAACTCGCGCACAAGCTGCCACACATTAGGTTAATTATTAATGGCTAATAATTTATATATAAGTATTCGCGTTCACATTAGATTTATTTGAGTTGTGGAGATTAGATATCGGGCGACGTAGTTGATCTGATGTCTAAGGGTGACAAAACTGTTGTTTGGTCCCATAATTATTAGAGGAATTTATTTTTATTTTTATTGTTAGGGCTGATCATTACTTTGGTTTAAAAGAATTATTTGTTCGAGACCTTGTTGTTCTAATTTTACTTGTACAGGAAATTTCAAATTTGGTCCGGGCTGGCGAATTTGCAATTTCCAGCAACATTTTCATTATTATTCATAAGAAAATTAAGGATTTTTACGAATTTTCACAAGGAAATTGATGTACCAATCTCAACTTTTCAAGTGAAAATCACATAAAAAAGTGATCTCAATCGTGGCCATATTTGGAAATTCCATATATTTCTTTGACTAAACAGTCTGAAACGGTGACTATATATGATTGGCATCTCCTGACGACGGCTCTAATATATTTCCAGTTTATACAAGTTAGGAAAAAATGCGACTTAAATTGTTTCGGGTATGAAAATATATGTTTTTCACTAAAATTAGAAAACCAAATAATATATAAAATCTAGATGATATGATAGATAGTTGGGAGAAAACAAGTTAGGCGTTGAACCTCAAGTTGTGAGACTTTAAATTGGTTTGATTTCTAGACTGCTTTTCTATATATTTAATTTGGTAATACATATACATAGCCATCATTCTAACAAAATCTACTAATTAAAAACCACAGCCAGGATTTATACAAAGAAAAAGATGCATTTGCTTTTAAATTATTTTAATTATAGTTTGCGGATCCCAACATATAATACTTTTCTCATTCCATACCAAATAAAATATGGCCACTCAACTCCTTCTTATTCCAAAATCATTATTTTCACACACAGATACACTGATACTGTTGTGCATCAGTTAATTTAATAAGGTGTTTCATATTATCATTTCACATTTATACATTGTTACGTTTGTGGGACAATTAAGCCTTAATTAATTTAAAACACTCATTGTTTAATTGTTCGAGTCCTCTCTGCCCAAAATTTTATATATGTCGCACTATTAATTTTATTGTTATAATAATATCTATTATAAAAATAATTAAACATAATTATTATATAATATTTTCTCAAAAAAGTTATCATATAAATAAATTTTAATTAATTTTTATAACTAAAATTTGAAGCTTAAAAAATATATATAAACTAATTATGAAATAATCAATTCTAATTATCATGAATTATTAACTAAATACAAAAAATTGAATCTAAAAAACCATATAAACTATAGTTAGATTTGCGGATAGTTATTAATAATTATGGAGAATTCTAAATGAAGATGTTAAATGAATCAAATTTTAATTAGTATTCACAGCTTATTTGAACCAAAATTAATTACAAAAATTGCACATGTAAATGTAATTTCATGTACATTTTCCCTATCAAACCTCTACCAACTGACAGATCCTATGCAAAACGAGTTAAAATATAGATTCAAACACAAATCTAGCTAATAATATATTTATAATTATAATTATTAACAAAAATTACACTAAAATTATAAATTTAAATATCTGGAGTCCATCTCATCATGAGACATTTTCACGGAAGACCATCTCACATAAGTTCTACCAATATGCTTTTCAAAGCATACAAAACAAAATAATAATAAAAAGTAAAAAAGTAAAAAAAAAAGTGAATGAACTCTTACTAAGCAACTTCATGATGAAGGCAATGGCAAAAGAGTCATTTCACATGCACACATTCCTTCCTCCACCTTTAAATTCAGTATGCAGCATTGATGTGGACACTAGTGAAGTTCAATTTGTTCTCCAATTTCTCCAAACCATACGAAAAAATAAAAAATCCCATCTCCTACAAAAACCCCCAACTATGGAAGATCCGGCTGGCGCCACCGGCTCACGGCAGCACCACGGCGAGGCGGAGCAGCCGGTGCGGTCGCGGTGGACGCCGAAGCCGGAGCAAATCCTGATCCTGGAGACCATTTTCAACAGCGGCATGGTCAACCCCCCCAAAGACGAGACCGTCCGAATCCGGAAGCTTCTAGAGAAGTTTGGATCCGTCACCGATGCCAACGTCTTCTACTGGTTCCAGAACCGCCGCTCCCGCTCCCGCCGCCGCCAGCGCCAGGTCCAGGCCACCCTCGGCGCCGCCGACCAGCCGCCGCCTCAGCCCCGCGGCTCCGGAATTCAGTATGACCATAGCTTTGCGGCCGCTGGTTTCGCGCCTAATTCCCTCTCTTACAGTATGATGAATTCGGACTCTTCTTCTTCGTCGTCGTCGTCATCTTTCGGGCTGGAGGGAAACTGTGGTGATAGCTCGGGCTATGGTTTCGGGTTTTCGGGCTATCCGGGGCTCATGCAGGAGTTTGAGCAAAACCCCATTTTCTGCGCAACTGAAGCTCCCAACTCGCAAATTCAATCTCGTAAATTACTATTTCATTTCAGATGGATTATTGAATCAACTATTTAAAATTAGTATTTCTGTTTTTTGCCTGACATCCAAAACCCTAAAATTTGGTAGCATCTTGACATGCATAGTCGTTGAAATGTGTGAGTGATATTGGGTGTACAGAAATGATGACGGTGTTCATCAATGGAGTGGCGACGGAGGTGGGAAGAGGGCCTCTGGACATAAAATCGATGTTTGGTGCAGATTTTGTGGTGTACCATTCGTCGGGATTGGCAGTGGACCTGCTACAGGGTTTGCAGCACGGCGAAAGCTACTTTCTGGTAAATTCTTAAGCCCATCGTTTTCAGTCCAAGACCAGAATAGAAGATGTAACACGATAAAGATTCTGTGTGTGTCAATGTCGGCCCAAATTTATGGAATTCTTGCATTGGAAATTGGAGGCCTGAAAACGTCAGTCCTGATTTTTAAATCCATATGTGCACTGAATTCCATTCTGATTTCCATCGGTTACTGCTTTTTTTAAGCCTCACAAAATATATTTTTTATTATTTCAACTATTTTAGATAGATCCCATTTTTATTTGACTAAACACCTGATGGCTTATCCCAGTCAAGTCTTAGATAACGGATGTACATTTTCTAGTAAAAGCAAAATACTAATTTAAATATTTACTCATCGAGTGATCACAAAGAATAAGCAAACCACACAGTGAAGAGTGTGTGCATGTCTATTTATTTTACAAAACACAGCAAAATTTATTTTATCACTTAACGGATATTATATATTCATCGAGATCTTATAATGATCCACACATCCCATCCAGTTTCACTTTTCTAATACAATTTAGGTTCTTCCAATTTTATGCGTTTTTTTAATCACTACTTCACTTTTTTGTTTATATATACAATTTAGTTTCTTCCTGTTAATTAACAAAATGTATGTGCTTTATGGAATTATTTTCAGGTTCCAAGGCTTCCTTGAGTTTGAATTGGGATTCCATCCTATACATAAAGCAAAACTGCTATTGCCTTAGAATTATACATTGATATTGTACTTTTCTTTTTTCCTTTTTCATTACTATATTGCTCTTCTTTCTTTATGAAGATAAATATTTCTGAAGCACTCATCTCTCTCTCTCTCTCTCTCTCTCTCTCTCTCTCTCTCTCTCTCTCTCTCTCTCTCTCTCTCTCTCTCTCTATGTATATATATTTATATATAAGATAGATATAGGTGTATA